>APFE031689537.1:6608-27305 GCA_000404065.3 Pinus taeda
ATACTTTTAAATAAAGGCAATAGTGCACATTCACATCAAAGCTTCATTATCAAAATTTGGAAAGATTGGTCCAGTTTTTATAAAAGAATATGCTTGAAGTACAGTAGTGCAACTTCAGGCTTAAGTCATATACAAAAACTTACGACCCTTTCTAAATACATGAAAGGGTCTATAAATACTAAACTAAGCTAACAAACTACAAAATTAAAATGCTACTAAATTGGTATAATCCGATCTTAAATATCTCTGACACAGTGATCTGGTAATCGGCAGCGATGATTCATCCTTCTGGATGTTTGCCCTTTGTCCTGAGTTGGCATATTGCTAGCATTGGCTCCACTTCTTGAGGGCGGCTGAGACGAGAATTGATTTGAGCAGCATAGGTGGCATCATGTATATCAGAAATGATACACCCGATTACATCCATCAGGCATTTGAGGGCGGCTCTCTGACTGTATGGTTTTACTAGGAACAACCAATAGGTGTCCCAAGTTAAACTTTTAATTCCTGAGATCAACCTCCCATTCTTTTCTAGCTCTTGGTTACAAGACTGCTCCAATGTCTTGGCTGATAATAGTTTACCCGAAGACTCATGTTTGTGTTTCGCTTGGTTCTGTCTCCATTCTCGTATAGGCGCTGACTCGGTTTCATTCTCATCTCGAAACTTCTCGAGAAAGGCTTTATTGTACTTCTTCTCTGGTTCGGGTAAATGGTACATTTGTCTGAAATCATTGGGATGAAATGAACCAAATACTCTCCCATCAACAGTGCAGAATATTCTGTCCGTAGTTGGAATTTCCTCAATTGCCCATCTCACCACATCCGTATATGGAAGAATTTGCTCTCGAGCTGCTATCCTATGTAGGTAGGAATCAACCAAATCTTTTAAAGTAGCATCAGATTTCCGGCTTGAACCTGCTGTAGCTTGTACCGATGTTTGCCGAGGTTCCTCGGCTTCAACTAGGTTGTAAATATTTTTCCAAGTAGTGTTGCCAAGGTCGAGACATGTGGTATCTGAGATTAATCCCTTCTTACTTGGTCCCGGATCGGTGGCATGTTGTCCTGTTACCATAGAAGCCGAAGTCGTTCCAGACTTCTTAGATTTCTTTCCCATTTGGTATGGAATCGTTACTGCGGAAAAACTCCGCGCAAGAGAAAAATGAACGTAATGCAGAGAATAGATGGCGAAAACCAAGTATGAGGGAATTGTGTCAATCAATAAATAATGGAAGATTTATCACAAGGCTCCCGCGGATACAAATCTCTGAAAGGATTTAGGCATAACTGCTCATTAATTGATCGTTAAAACCTGTCAATCATTTAAATGCTCATTATATCCTTTATTTGCCAAATAATGGTTTAAGCGTGGATTTGATTTTTTGGCGGTTGGGCGCGAGCGAATCTCTATCAGGAAGAGAAAAGGCTTTCAATGATAATTAATATATAATATAGCGAAATCATATCGATCCTTTTCGAAAGTCGCGTTTTGGGTTCATCGCAATCGGAAATCGGAGGAAGCCTTGGGCAATTTTATTTAAGTTTTATAGAATCCCGATCGCCGATAGCGATATCGCTTGACTCGCATCGGGATTTTGAATGAGGAGAGTTTGTTATTTTCACGTCGCATTCCCTGATTGCCGATTGCGATATCGCATCGGAGCAAAGGGGAGGGGCCTTTTATTATTTGTTTTCCCGATATCTGTTGGCTACTCGCTTTTATCGCATCGGGGAAAATAAATGGGTCATGGTTATGCATCCTTTGTTGTTGCGATATGCGATCTTGCGATCGCTTTATCGCAATAATAAAGAATTATTCGTTTTATTTTTTAAGACCGATTATTTCAAAAGGTTTTAAAATGTTTTGTTTATTTCCGAACCTTTAGAAGAGTGATGGATTAATACCAATTTAATCTAAAAGGGACCCATTTCAAATTATAATTTTTTAAAGTAAGATTTTATGAAATGGGGGTTGTTGTATAGCACAACACCTTCATACAACTACCTCTTTCAATTCATGCTTCTTTTAGGATCTTTCATCCAATCACATGAGTACTAGTTGTAGGTGACATTCTACAACCCTATTTTGGTAGACCTATTTCAACTCAACCAGATGAGTCAAATATCAAAATGAACATCAAATTAAAGTTAAATTTTTATTATGGCCCTTTGTTATATCATCATCTTCATCACAAACTAATCATCATAGAGATCGAACATGGCTCCTTCTTGAACATTAAGAATGAGATGAGGACATTACCATCAAACCATCTGCAACCTGTTATATAAGATCCTTAGATCAAGTACCAAGGTAGCAACCCAATCATATCCTTCTTAAGGAAAATATTCTTCATATAGCATAATCGTACAAAATCATGGTCATCCTTTAATCTTCATCGGAGTCTTAAATGGAACACATCTCAGCCAGTCATCTAGCCCTACTCATTTCCACGACGAGGTCCATCATGATGTTGTTGAACCAACAATGCTTACCTACTCCAAAAATAGTGATATCATCATAGTCATTCTTCCCAAGGTGAAGAACTCATTTCATTTCATCACAAAGGAGGCTCCATAAATGATCCTTATTATCAGTTTGCAACAAAATATTTCTATCATCTAGCTGACTGTTATATCATGAATTCTTCAGTATGTTGTCATTAACTCTTCCAGGAATCCACAATTATTTCACGGATCTATCGTTATACATCAGAGTGCCCAAGGATTCAAGGGTCCTTACAGTTCCCTCCTTCCATCATGCTTACTGAAATAGAGGATCAACTCATCCTTCTTACTTTACTTCTTGTACCTACAACATTCATCGACAAGTACACCCAAGCAAAGTATACAATAAGAAAAACATGATGTCAATATGTGAATCTAGGGTTACCATGAGATATAGAGGTTGAATTCCTAGGGTTTTCAATTGTCAACCCTAGACAAAGAGTTTCATATATTACTTATCAACCTTATCCATGCCTACTAGACATGAGCCCTAGATTATGCACAAACCCTAAATACCAAAAGTTAGGGTTTCTTTGAGAGAACATAGTTAGGGTTTCCACATGACTAGGGTTTTTACTTATGCCACTGACAGTTTTCATACATCAATGTCTATATCAATAGTTTTACTAAAAATCCCTAGTACCACACACCCCACAATAGTTCATGATGGACCCTTAACAAAAAATATGCCATACATACCTTATGGTTATGTACTTGAAATGGTCTGAAATTTCGGATGTCATAGTTTCTTCATTGATTCCCTTCAATGTGTGTATCAACTCAATATATCCTTCTCTATTTTTTATTTATCTTTTCTTGCTTCAGTATCAATATACTTGTAACAATCCTGGTTAAAAACCCATGTAAAAATATAAGATCAAGGTCATGGGACACGTATTCCAAGTTGAATGGTGGGAAAAAAAACATCCTATTGGGGTGTCACTTCGGTTTATTACGATTAAGGAAATTGGAAAAGGCAATGGCAAGGGAATTGGAAAAAAGGAAGGTGAAAGGTCACAGGTTGCATGTGATGATGAAATTGAAGGAAAATAATGGAAATTGAAGAAAATAGAGGCCTCATTGATAAAAAGGCTTCTAAGGACTAGTTGGCAAGATTGGTCTGGACAGGTTTTGGTGGAGTTCTCTTATATTCTCTTTCTCTCATACTCTTGGACACTTAGATTGTTTTTGGATCACTCTTGGAGGAGTATGGCATGCTTGGAATTGGATCAAGAAGGCAAAGGAAGAGTAGGAAAGTGCAAGAGGACATTGGTATCAACTGCTACAACGGGTTTTGCTTCTAGGTACTAAGTTGCATGTATGTTTTCCTCACTATTTTTGGCACGCATTGCATATGTTGGTTTATTGGTCATTATATATCATTGTCATGGATAATTGCTTGGATTAACAGTGGATTTGCCTAGCCTTGCCATTTCCTGGATAACCATGTTGTTGTGGGTTCATTTCTTTGTTTTTCTGGTTGGGTCTCATGTTTCCTTTAGCTTGGGTTGAGTTACTAGTTCCTAGAAGCCTTGGTTGGAAAAATGCTCTAGAAGCCTTGTAACAACTTGTCTTGAGTTACTAGTCCTAGAAGCCTTGGTTGGACAAAGGCTCTAGAAGCCCTTGGTGCATTGAGTTACTAGTCCTGGAAGCTCTGGTTGGAAAAACGCTCTGGAAGCCCGGAGAAAGCTATGGGTTGAGTTACTAGTCCTGGAAGCCTTGGTTGGAACACACACTCTAGAGCCCTGGAAGGTTTGGGTAGAGACCAATTTGGTGACGGTTTGTGATGCCCAGCCATGAGGTGGAATCACTATTTGATGGGTTGATGTGGTTTGGCCTCTAGAAGCCATGGATGGTTTTGATTGATCTGTTTTATGAGATCTCACATTCATGCTTGGAATATGGCATGGGAGTGATTCGCTAAAGAAAGATCCCGCTCAACCAATCTATGGTTGGGTGGAACATAGTAGTCCCATACCGGGTTGGATTTTGACTCATCAATATGAGCTTATTTCTCCTTGTTATTTAATGAGTATAATATTGGTTTATATGTGGATTATATGGTTGTTGTTTCCTTGGTATTTCTATTGTTATTATGGTGATTATGAATATGTATTATGATAGTGCCTATGTTTGGCTCATATCATGTTTTTACTTGTAAATGAATGAACAATGCATCTATGTCGTAATAGATGATAATGTAGCTAATGTGATAAGGAAACAATTCCTCATAGTGAATCTCAGATAATTATGAGACCCCTATGCCCAGGTCTATTGTTTAAACCTGTAGATTGCATATTTGTGACATGTTTAATGAAATTCCTATCATAGCTAGTAGGGGTCTGATTTAGTCCTTGTTGATATTTTTGCAAATGTATCTTTGTTCTACTGTGAAATTTCATTCCTGAAGGTGTCATTGAGTTTTGGGCAGTGACCTGGGCTATGGGCTTGAAAAAGTGGCACAAATCCCAATGTCGTAGGCACGGGTCTAAGGAGAAAAGTCCCCAGATGCATGCATACCCATGTTGTAGGAGCATCTAGAGCCTCATGGACGCATGCTTGTCCATATCAAGGGAGCGACCTGGGGTTTAATGGTTTAAAAACTCAGTGGGACCCAGGGGCTGGTTACCTGAGTGGTTGGGATGGCTCCTGGGAGTTCTGTTGTTGATGTGGAAGATCTGTATGTTGTGTTTCCTTCAGTTCAACCCACTTAACTGACACATAGGGAGTCAAATCATGTCATAGTAGCTTCTCGTCACATGTTTACCCTGGTTGGCTGGTTACTTGGTTAGATGTGGGAGGAGGGTGTTGCAGAGTGGTGTCAGAGCATGGCTCATGCCTCAGATTGGATGGGATGTGTGTTGGTCATGTATTCATGTTGGTTGCATATGTCTTCCTTATGCTTGTATTCCATGTGCTTGTTGCATTTGCATGGTGTTGATCATGATTGTAGTGATGTCGCCATGTCAAGGTTGATGATGTTGTCGTTGGGATGCTTTAGTCATGAATGCATGTCAGTTGTATATGAATTTGTTATGTATGTCAGTGTCCATATGGTATTATGCATGAATTTCATGGTTATATTTATGCATGTATAGTAGGTCAAACATGCATTGTGAGGTCATTGTATGAATTTTAGGTCATCATGATGTTGTTGGTTGTTATGATGTTGATGTGTTGGCTGAGATAGAGTAGGAGAAGTCGATCACCAGAGTAGGATTGCATCACTAAACTTCAGGGTAAGAGAAGATCAGCATACATGTTTGTATGGTGGGCATGCATGTATGTGGTTAATGGTTGTTTCATTTTATTGTTGTTATATACATGATAGGTGCTAGTTGATTAGTGTAGTCATATGCACATGTGTCAGATAGTTATGAATGATAGTAACATGTGGTTGTATGCATTGCTATTGTTGTTATATGATAGTTAACTTGATGATTATGTTATATGTCGTTCATGAATATGTAATATGTTAACTTGTAGTTAGCTCGATGATTATGTTATATGTTGTTGATGAGCATGTTATATGTTAACTTATTGTTATATGTTACTTAACTTGATGATTATGGTTATATAATTAATATTATGATGTTATATGTATCATGTTAAATTGGATTGGCCTATGCAGATGGTTAGGGTTACAACAATCAAGTATGAGTCGAATTATTTGTGACATTGTGTTGTACTAATCTAGATTGAATGTGCAGATGTGATTATTATGTATGAATGATAATTAGTTACAAGTTTATGATGTAAACATGTTAGCTAGTGATTATTATGGATATCATGACCTTATTTATGTTTAAGTTGATATGTTGTGAAGTTATATCGTACTAATATATATTGATTATGTAGACCAAATAACCTCTCCTGAGATACATTAAGATGTGAATTTTCTTATGTCGTTTATTTGGTGTTTGAATGTTTGACTATGTCATTTATTTGGTGTTTGGGTGCTTGGTGTCTATAATTATGTCATCTGTTTGTTGTATGAATGTTTGATTACTTGAATGATATGAGTATGTGTCTATAAGATTTATTGCCCAAATGATCTTGTTTTAAGATGATTGTACTAATACATACGTGTTGAGACAACTGATATGTACTTGAGTGTAAGTAGGTGATAGTTGTAGCATTATGTATTATGACTAGTGAATGTGAGTTGATTGTTGGGTATGACATGTTTGTTAGACTCGGTAAAGGTTTATTTCAAATTAATATACATGATGTCGTGATCTTTGGGACATGAGACTTACATGTGTGAGAAGTTGCAAGGAAACATGTATGTTATTAGCTTGACAAGGTAATAGTTGATGTGTTTATTTAACTAACAGTTGGGTGATGTGACAGTGCATAGCAAGACCTAATTGCAACAAGGAAAAGGTAAAAGAAAGGAATTGGGTGGAAATTCCTTTGGCTATGTTTGGAAACCACAAATCCAAACGAATGAGTTCTTTGCATACATGAAGTATTCTTAACCTTGAATTGGTATTACATTATGAAGATATGTGTTATATTCATAAATATGTATTTGATATGTATAACAATTGGTTCTAGTTATGTCTAGATCCATCAAAGGATTGGAGTCCCTTGAGAGATGGTGTGGATGTGTTCAGTTGCAAGCAACGTGCTTGGCACAACAACGTAAGGTAATTGGTGTATTGTTATGTTTATTTATGCATTAACAATTATGTCTTATGGCAGTATGATGGAGGGAATTGAATGGAAAAAGAGACTGCAATGAAATATTGAAAAAGGCTCAAGTTGAATCTCCCTTGGAGGCATTCAGAACCAATGGGAATTGAGTCATGGTGTCCATTGAGAGTCTTCTGCTTTTGGTCGTTTGTGATTTTTTAAACTTGATTTGTGGCTTTGTTTATGTCTAGTGTATAGCCATACCAATTTGTTTGCCGTGTCATATTGCAATTGGTTTTCATGGTTTTCTTCTTGTTTGCATTGTTTCTTGCCTTTTATGTTTCGAGGGTCTTGGGAATTGGTTGGGAAATAAGAAATTTGGTTCAACTCTAGGAGAGCTAAATGAAATATAGAAGGTAATGTAAGACCCGAATGAAGCTCGGTGCATGAGTAAGGGAATTTGAAGGTAAAAATATAACAATCAGTTGGACTAGTTCGGTCCATTGGTGTAAATGGAGAGTGGCAAAGCAATAATGAGAAAGGTAATAGGAAAGGTAAAGTAAATGGACTTGAGGTGTCAAATGCCTTGGCTATGTTGGGAATCATTGTTCTCAATGTTTTTCATGTTGTGAATAGATAAAGGGAGTTCTCTTAACCTTGACCTTATGTTATCTCGTAATTATGTTGTGATCATGATTGTGTTGATGTCTATATATGTATACATGTATGTATGTATGTATGTCATGTCTGACAGGGTCATCATGGATCATGATTATTTTATGCTAATGTTTATATATATGTATGTATCTATATATCTATGTATCTATGGCATTGTCTAACAGGGTTGTCAGTGATCATTCTGTGGAGGAATGATTGGTTATGCAGGTGAAGGACCTGAAAGAGGTTCCTGGTCTTATGGGGAATCAAGTGGGAAGAGTAGCCTGACAGATCTCTGAGGTTAGTATCATGTAGATATGAATTGATATTATGTGATTATACTATGTCTATTTTTATGTTATGGACATGCTAATGCTGGGAGATACATCAGCGGAATGAAAACATCGTGATCCACAGAATGCTAGGATAAGCATGGATTGCAGAGAGACATTGGAAGCAAGGTTGCTTGATAGAGGCAGTGTGGTCTTGGATGTGAAGTGCTATTATTGTGTATATGTTGTGCATATTTTATATTCAATGATTGTACATATTGTGTTGTGTGCATATTTCATATGCGGTGCTGGGTATAGATGGTGTTATGTACATGTTGGATATGTGGT
This sequence comes from Pinus taeda, assembly GCA_000404065.3. NCBI lineage: Eukaryota > Viridiplantae > Streptophyta > Pinopsida > Pinales > Pinaceae > Pinus > Pinus taeda. The sequence goes on from APFE031689537.1 coordinate 15,026, forward strand.
GTTGTGTACATATCATACTGTGTGCATGACGGATATGCGTCGTTGTGTGCATATGGTGTTGAGCGCATGTTGGATATGTAGTGTTGTGTACATATGATGCTATGCACATGTTGTATATGCATTGCTATGTACATATGGTGTTGTGTGCATATTGTACAAGTGGTACTATGTACATATTGTGTTATGTGCATGTGATGTTGTGTACATGTTGTCCATGTGGTACTGTGTGCAGGGGGGTTTTGTGTAGATGTCGTGCATGGGATGTTGTGTACATGTTGTGTCGTGTACATTTCATTCATGTGGTACTATGTACATGTGGTATTGTGTACACTTTGTACAGTTGGTGTGGTGTACTTCTGGCGTTGTGTACACGTTGTGCAGGTGGTGTCGTGTACATGTTATGTTGTGCAGGTGATGGTATGTACAGGTGGTACTGTGTACATGTTGTATATATGGTACTGGTGTACATGTCATACTGTGTGCATGTCATACATATTATGTTATGGGCATGCAGTACTATGTATATGCATTGTGTAGTCGTGGTATCAGGACATATGTATTCATTGTGTTGTACTCTATGTACATATATGTGTTGTGTTGTACATCGGGTGTAGGTGAATGTATTGTGGTGTGGTGTACACCGGATGTAGAAGTATGTATTGCATTGTGTTGTATACTAGGTGTAGGTGTATGTGTGGTATGTTAGCTGTAGGTGCATGTATTGCATGGTGTTGTATGTTGTGTGTGGTTGTATGTGTGTGATGCACACTATGTTTATGTGCACATGGTTGAGGAGAAGGAACTGGGTGTTTGTCGGGTGTGGCAACCAATCCAGTGTGCGTACATAATAAAGACAAAGGTAGAAGCTAAGGATTGATTAAAGGATAAGTATCAGTGTTTTATTTCAGTTTTATTATGCATGTGATTTATGATTCTGGTCTATGATGGTTACATGTGATATATGATTCTGGTTTATGATGTGTACATGTGATTTATGATTTTGACCTATGATGGTTGTTTTTTGAGCTAACCTGATGTGATATGTTTATACATGATGATTTGGTCAAAGATGCCAGTTTGACTTGTTGCGACAGGAAGCGAATAAAATTTCAAGTGTACCTTGTCGACGGGCTACCAATGAGGTATGATTTGAAGTTATTTCAATTTATTTTGAATCTAATGGGAGTTATGTGCTTGGTACAAGAAAGCATGAAATGCCCGGTTGCATGGTCGAAACTGACGACAAGCATTAGAAACAACAACAAAAGGAATTGGAATGGGAAACAATATGTTAGTAAAGCATTCAAGAGCAGGGCCATTATGGGACACTAGTAGCCAATAGTGTCCATTGATTTCCATGAACATGCTATGACCAGTATGATGGTTTTAAAGTAGGGATATGCCTTGGTTTTTGGACCTTCCGATGTGAGGAAACCTTGTCGAGGGATGGATTGTCTGAGATGGGGGTGCCAATGGAACTTGGAAGGTGTGTGACTGCACAGAAGGGGGTGATCGAATTGACCGAAGGACTGTGTAGCAGAGAAGGGAAGGTCGGGGATATATTTGTTTTGGTCGTTAGCATTTCTAGATGGAACCAAATGCACACTGGGAGTGTGCCCTAGATCAATGACCCGATAATTTTTCACTAAGAGGACAAGTGGTGCAAGATTATAGTGCTAGACATTGGATGCATATTTTACTTTGTAGTGGATTCTAGACTTCCTGGGAAGGAGGTGAATCCTGGTATTACTTTGAAGGTGGAGTTGTGAGCCTCTAGATTCCCTTGTTGCAAATGTAGGCATTATATCCTTTTATTTGCTGGTTGAGAAAATGTGCATATGTGTATATGTGTGTATTATTGTAAATATTGTATCGAGCTAGATTTATAAAGCTCCCTAGACAGTATGATTATTTGTTGGGTGAGGCAAATGTGTATGTGTGTATATGTGGTTATTATTATAAATATCGTAATGGGTTGTGTTATAAGCTCCAGTGAAAAGTATGTTTATCATGTTTTAATAGTTGGTCATTGTAGATACTGCAATGGGATATGCTATAAATCTCCATGGGAAGTATGTTTTTCTTACAAAAACCTTGTTGGTTGTAGGTGTTGTTGAACAACGAGGACGGTGTTCCCCCAAGGGGAAGGGTTCTGTAATAGCCCTGTTTAAAAATCCATGTAAAAAATATAAGGCCGAGGTCACAAGACACATATTCCAAGCTGAATGCTAGGAAAAAAACATCCTAGTGAGGTGTCACTTCAGTTTATTATGGCTAAGGAAATTGGCCAAGGAAATGGAAAAAAAAATTGGAAAGGCATGAGGCATTAATTGGCATATTATTAATGAAAATAAAATAAATTAGGATAAAAGGAAGGTGAAAGGTCACAGGTTGCATGTGAGGAGGAAATTGAAGCAAAAATAATGGAAATTGAAGACTTCATTGATAAAAAGGCTTATGAGAATCAGTTGGCAAGATTGGTCTGGATAGGTTTTAGTGGAGCTCTCTTCTATTCTCTCTCTCATACTCTTGGACACTTAAAGTTTTCTTGGACCACTCTTGGAAGAGTGTGGCATACCTGGAATTGGATCAAGAAGGAAAAGGAAGAGTAGGAAAGTGCAAGAGGACATCAGGATCAACAACTACAACAGGTTTTGCTTGCAAGTACCAAGTTGCATGTACTTTTTCCTCACTAGTTTTGGCATGCATGGAATATGCATGTGGTTTATTGGTCATGATCTGTCATTGGAATGGAGGATTTCCTGGATTGACAATGGATTTTCCTAGCCTTTCCATTTCCTGGATAGCCATGGTGTTGTGGGTTCATTTTTTGTTTTTTTGTTTTTTTTTGTTTTGTTTTGTTTTTGCTTTTGGTTTTTTGTTTTGTTTTGTTTTGTTTTTGTTTTTTGTTTTTTGTTTTTTTTTTTTTTTTTTTAATCCTCTGGTTGGTTCTCATTTTTTCTTTAGCTTGGGTTGAGTTACTAGTTCCTAGAAGCCCTGTAATAGCTTGGGTTGAGTTACTAGTCCTCAAAGCCTTGGTTGGACGAATGATCTGGAAACTCAGAGAAAGATGTGGGTTGATTTACTAGTCCTAGAGGCCTTGGTTGGAACAAATTCTCTAGTGCCCTAGAAGGCTTGGTTAGAGACCAATTTGGTGATAGTTTTGTGATGTCCGATCGTGAGGTGGAATCATTATTTGATGGGTTGAGGTGGTTTGGTCTCTGGAAGTCCTAGATGGTTTGGATTGATGTGTTTTATGAGATCCCACATTCATGCTTGGAATATGGCACTGGGGTGATTGGATGAAGAGAGATCTGGCTCAACTAATCTATGGTCGGGTGCAACGTGGTAGTCCCTTTCCGGGTTGGCTTTTGCATTATTAATATGAGGTTATTTCTCCTTTTGATTTCATGAGTATTATACTGGTTTATATGTGGATTATATGGTTGTTGTTTCCTTGGTATTTCTGTTGTTATTATGTTGGTTATGAATATGTATTATGGCAGTGGCTATGTTTGGCTCATATCATGTTTTTACTTATAAATGAATGAACAATTCATCTATGGCCTAATAGATGATAATGTAGCTAATGTGATAAGGAAACAATGCCTCATAGTGAATATTAGATAAATATGAGACCTATATGCTCAGATCTATTGTTTAAACCTATAGATTGCATATTTGTGACATGTTTGACGAAATGCCTATAATGGATAGTAGGGGTTTGGTCTAGTCCTTGTTGATTTTTTTGCAAATGTATCTTTGTTCTACTATGAAATTACATTCTTGAAGGTGTCATTGAGTTCTGGGCAGTGACTTGGGCTCTGGGCCTTAACCAGTGGCACAAATATTGGAGTTGCAAGCACATTTCTGAGGAGAAAAATCCCCAGACGCATGCATACCCATTTTGTGGGAGAGTCTAGAGTGTCTTGGATTCATGCATGGCCATATCAAGGGAGCGTCTGAGGGTTTAATGGTCTAAAAACTCAGTGGGGCCCAGGGTATGGTTACTTGAGTGGTTGGGATGGCTCCTGGGAGTTCTGTTGCTGATTTGGAAGGTTTGTATGGTGTGTTTCTATCGGTTCTATTTCCTTAACTAACACATAGGGAGTCGAATCATATCATAGTAAATTATCATCACATGTTTACCCCGGTTAGCTGGTTACTTGGGTAGATGTGGGAGGAGGGTGTTCCAATACTAATGTTTTGATGCATAGATCTTAGAGAGTTGTCTGTGATGATGTACCATTTCCTTGAGTTTAAGAAAACAAGGGTTTTCTTCAAAGAGAATAATGTCACAATATTTTGACCCTAAGGCTACTTCCTTCAACAAACTACTCTCCCTTCAAATTCATCTTGAAACATTAGAATTTATGCTACAAGTGCAATGATTCTTCTTACGCCCAAGAATTTTCCATAGTGTTAACTGTCGAAATTTGTCTAGCACTTATAGTGTCACTGAAACAAAGATGTGACTTCACCTTCTTCTTGTAGCTTTCCTTCCCAACATGACAAAATATCCATTGATGTCTATACACTAGGACTAGGGTTTCAATATATACCATTATTCAATAATTAAAATAATATTACCACTTGAAATTTTGAAAAATCTCCACAAGTCGGCGTCAACTAAAAATTGTGTGTGTGTGTGTGTGTATATAACCATGTCACTGTAGAAGGCACAAAGGGTGGATTTCATATCATGACGACTTATACTATCTCTACAAGTCAGCATATACTATTATTAATGTGGAATGTGCAGATGCTTTAATATTCTTATGCCACTATTTAGGATTGAGAGCAAGGTGATGAGCCTTCTCTTAGAAACAATTATATAAGGAATCATATGAGATTATCAGCTTAATGACCCTTCGATCTAGGTATTCCATCATGCACAGTAACGTAATAGAAGTCTCGAATCCTCCTCCTTGGAGACTAATGCTCAAATTTCTGCAATGTGATTATGCTCGGAACAAGAGGAGAATTGGGCTCCTTCTTTTCTAACCTTTACTTTCACGCTCAAAATTTTGATGAAGAGTGATTCATATATCATATTCAGGTATAGAGAAGATTTTTGATAGTGAGATTTATGCTTCAAAATATTCAACAAAATCGATCTTGGACTAATTATTTGCACATGATTAGAGAGAGAACCTCGATGCTTCTTCTAGGGCATACAAATTATGTGTACGGACAGAACCATACCATAGAAACTTTGAATGAATTGGTTATTTTCTATGGCTTTCGATTGCAACATTAATATCACAGATACTTTAATGGTTTTATTCCTTTTCTAAGGTTATTAGAGAAGTTCAATAAATAGGCTTTTGATGCCCTTCAATGCTTGGGACAATTTGCAACAAACATAGATCATACATACCAGAGATAACTTCAGAAGTTTGGAGATTTTTTTAGAACTTATGGAGACACTTTTTACCTTCACTCTTATCCCAGAGAATGTGGCTTCCTTAGGGTTTTTAGGCAAGGCTTTCGATATTCACAAATGATATTTTTATGACCTCATTTTGGAGAAGTATTTTGGTGGCATTGTGATAAGGATTAGGGCTAATAGGCATGCTTAGAAATCCTCGATCTACTTTCCAGAGAGTGCGTTCTTGGGATAATTTTTCATTATTTAATTTTTCCTTTTGAAACAAAGCTAAAATGGTCTTCAAATATCTTTTCTACCTTTGATGAGACCTGCAACCTAGTCTCTTCAATTAGGCCTTGATAATGTTCCCATAAAATTGTCTTACTTGCCTCCACAAATTCGGCTTATGTTTTTTTCTTTCCTTGAGAAGAGATGATGCCAAATTGACCTTCTTTCTTCCCTCTGTACAAATCCCTAGCTTTGATACCATGTTGAGAAATCTAGGGCAGATACTTAGGGTATTTATTAAATTGATTTTTCTACAATACTTGACATTTTCTTTTGAGCTATATTAGAGTTTTAGGATTATTATTTAGTTCATCATCAATAACAATGTCAATAATAATATCGCAAAGCAAACACAAGAACACCAGATGTAGGCTGACAGTCAGGGCCAAAGTATCTCCTAGAGAGGAAAACCCACAAAAATCTCTTCTTATAGAACTTCATTGAAGACTTATTGACCTTGACCAAACATTCCAAGAGATGGGCCAACCAAACCCTTAAACAAATTCTCTAAAAAAAAAAAACTGAGGAAAGCCTAGGTTCTCCTCCAAAACTTGCACATGTGGACAACAGGGACAAAGATTTCCTTTCACTGATCTTCAAATAAATTTACTGACTTCCAAGAGAACTTCGTTGTTCTTTCTTCCTTTCCCAGTTTTCTCTAGAGAATGTAGATACTTCACTTGATCAATGTGTCTCAAATGAGGTGAGGCTCTTCTTTATATAGCCTTTCACAAGAGCGAATTAGGCCTCCTTGGACCGACATGGAGAGGGTTGTTCGACTCATCCCTTAGAGGATTCTAGATAACACATTTTATAATAACAATTTTCCTTCTTTGTTCCATAAGAACTTTAGGGGCCATTACATCATGACTTTGACCTTTTGACTTGTCAAGAAGACCCCTAGAGCACTCAATGGGTGCTTTGACCTAGGAGCATAACATGATGGGAAAGAAACCCATTTAATAATAATAATTTTTCTTTTCTTTTTGTTTTGACAAATACATATATAAATACATAAAATCATGAATCATGTACAAATTATGAACACCAACACTAGTTACATTTCAACACATGGATGACATGCCACACTAGCAAGGGCCTAGCTGCCGAGGGGCTAGGGAACATGACCAACCCAACTAGACTTGTGCTGATACCATGACCTAGGAGGTGGTTGCTGGCCATTATGCAACAATTCTGCTCAAGACTCAAACTGAGATACAATGACTAGAGAGGTGATTTGGTTAGGATCGATAAAATTTCTCTGACACTAAACTAGTGGATTAACTTTCTCACTAGCTCCCTAACCCTGGTCACACCAAGGGCAGGAGAAACTAGTACATGCACTTGATTAACCTTCACTAGCAGTTGAAGATGCTCATGGGATGAGTCTTAAAAGAAAATCATAAGGAAAAAACTGAGATAATATATTTCCTCAATGATATACAACATAATCAATGGAAAATGCAAGACATTCTAGATCAGTTAGAAGCTCTCATGACCCATATAGGAAAATATATATAAAGCAAGTTCAAGTTTCCAACTCCCCTTGGTACTAGTCCACATGACCCCACTCTTGTCACATCCTCATATTCCCGAAATGCCTTCATGTTATGGTTGTTTTGTTGATGTATTTGGTCCTCTGGTCCTTTAATGTTTTCTAGTATATACTGCAATTGTTTCCACTTTCCATAAAAATTTGTTATGTCACATACTAGCTAATAAATCTAGTTAGAGTGAGGTCGATATAGTTTTGTAAAAGGGCTATCCGAGATGTAATTTTTTGATTAATAATTTTTTTTTAACTTATATATATGTTTGAATGTAATAAAAATAAAATTATTTTATATATCATAATTAAAAATAATTATAGTCCAAATGGGTTGGATCTAACAGTGGAAAGCAAGGATTTTTTATCATTGGGCAAGGTTCAATTCCCATGAGGGTTTCCCTAGAGCTTTGGGGTCACCTTGTAGTAGTGGTCGAATGTGTGATTGCACCCAGAGAGACCATATTAAATGGTTTATGGAACCATGCACTTATAAGTGGATCAAATCCCACCCCCATGTCCGCCTTTACAAAGTCAAAGGTTCTTGACTTGAGTATTGGTGAACAATTTGTTTCCCAAGTTGTGTGGGTTCAAGTCTCCCAAGACATGTTGTAACTGACATGCTTATGGAATTTATGAAATAGTTGTATCTAGCATAAAATAGTGGCAATCACTATTTTCAAGTGGAGCCTCCACTCATCATCAAGGTCTAGATGAGCATAATGATTTGTGAGAAAGTGATTACAAAGATTGGAGAATGAAATTCAAAGGAATAGGGTTAAGGTGTGGACCAATTTTTTATTTTTTTAAATGGATAAAACAAATAAAGAAATTAAATTGAAAATCACATAGGGGAAAAGAATTTGATATAAAATAACTTAGGATAAAGAAACATAAATTATGGTATTTAGAATATAACTTAAAAATTAATTAATTAATAAAATGAAATAAAATATACTTTGAAATTTTAAATAAAAGGTGTTGGGGTTTTCTAATGTGACATAAGAATGGATATGTAAGAAAAATGAGGCTCAAATTTTTAATTTAATTTAATGTATTTAGATGAGAATAATTTTTAATAATAAATTAAATAATATATATAATTTCATTGAGAGGCACTCTCCAACTCAGTATAAAAGGGATGTTGTTGTCAAAATTTTGTAGCTATGGTTGGTCTTCATATGAAATAAAATGACAAAATATAACTTGAATATCAAGTTGGCTTCAAAAGAGGAATTATTTTTTTTGTAAATTAATTTATTTGTCTCCAAAAAATACAAGTCGGCTCCATATTGTTCAAGTCGGCCAATCCCAAAGGACACGCCTATTTGGTCTCATTAGATCACTATATAAAGGAAATTCATCCTCCTCCTCATGACACCTATTTGGATCACTCATTCTCATCTTTTGTTCACAGATGGGAGTATAGAAGGATGATTTCCAAGGTAGATCGAAGTGATTTGATGTAAATGAAGTTTCTCCAAGGCAGGCCAAAACTTTCTTTGAGGAAAGTGCAGGAAGCGAAAATTTCAAGAGGTTGAATTTGTCTTTGTTCAACCAAGTATGACCTAGGTTTGGTTACTTGTCTTTTTTACTATGTTTTTTACTAGGAAATCATATTGTATCTCATTGAATTGGACAATTTCTCTAAGAAAAGGTTATTGGGATTTTCACAAGATAAATTCTATGTCTCTTGTTTGGTTTATGATCCTATTAGCTTTATTGTTTTCTTGTTGAATATTTTATGTGTATAATTTCTTAATGATGAATGCGACACAAGTTAAACTTGAAGAAATCATTGGAAGTAATTATGAGTCTAGAAAATCTTGAAAAATCAACATGTTTTCAAAGCGAGGTTTAGGAGTGGCCTTTTGAAGAAGATTCATGGATCCATCTAAGATATGTCTGAAGCAGTTCGATTCACTTAAGAAGAAATGAAGAGACCTAAAATTTGGACCTATTCAAGCCTCAAAATTTTGGGCCTATCTCAAGACTGTCTTAGTCTAGTCTATGCCCTCCTGAGGTCTCTTCTGTGGTTGTCTCAAAGGTTGAATTTTGGCCCCTTTTTAAGGCAGATTTGATCTATTATTCTTAAGTAGTAAGCCAAAGTTTTAAGAGTTTCTGAGAATAAATTCTTATATTTTGTTACTATTTTTTGTGGTTGTTCTGAGGAATATTTGTTCTAATGTCTAAGGCCCTTTCAGTCTTCCAAGGTAGACTTACTTCAGGGTTTTTTTAAGGCACAAATATTAGACAAAACTTGTGGATCTCCTTACATTGGTTAGAAGCCCTATATGGAGTGATTTGGACTAGGTTTGAGGCTCATCTCATCCTTTGTCCTATAACATTTTCAAGGCTTTATTTTGTCCCTAAGGCAGAAGCTCATTTGCACATACTAAACACTATAATTTTGTGGCTTAATCATTCTATGCTAAAGTTATTGAAGAATTTTTTGGGGTAAAATTTCTAGAATTTATTAAGAAAGATTCTTCATTAGTTTAGCATGTCTCAGATAGATGCGTTTGGACCCATTTTTGGTCTATAACTGCGGCAAACAATCTTTATTCAAAGTGGATTTACAATATCAATCATTCGTTAGATGATAGCATAGACACGTACAAAGCGAGTATTCTCCTAGGAAGAAGGAGAGGACTACGAGGATCGTCTCCAATTTTTAGGAAGAAGAAGTGTACAAGGAAAAACCTTTGGATGTTGAGGTACATAAGATGGGATCTCACGTTTGCATATTGGAGAAAGATTTATATGGACCTAGGGCTTGGTATGGATATCTAAGAAATCTTGGTTGATCTAGTTTTTTATTAAAGTGGAAGGACTTAGTTGTGAGAAGGAGTAGAAGTGGCAAAGATATATTTTCTTCTGTGATAGAGGGAGAAGTCATGACAAAAGGAGTTGATATCTAGGATCGAGATGAAGGATCTTGATTGGATATATTACTTCTTGGGACTAGAAGTGTGGCAGACACTGATTGAGACCTTCCTTGGTCAAAAGGAAATGTATTATTACAATCCTTTAGAGATTTTGGATGACGAATAACAAGTCCATGGCCATTCCCATGGTATCTAATCTAATGAAGTTGAGTGGTAGAGGGAACATCCTGGATTCTATCAACAAAATTTGATAAAGCTTGGGGTTTGTTATGATGATCAGGAAGTTGAAAACACTACTAAAGGAAAGGATATTATAGTTTGTTTAGAGAATCATGAAGTAGTGTTGCTTTAGTAGATACTTGTACAATTTTTTATCAAGTACAGGAGATGACCACAATGATAGGTCAAAGAACGTGTTACAAAAGGGGCAGTGAGGCTCCTATGTATTTATAAAATTGAGTTGGATGCTGAAATTATCACAAAGCATTTGTCCCTAGATAAAGTTGGCATACTTTTGGGACAAGCTTGGACTGATTGAGAATGCTTCCCTTGGTTGAAGGGAGTGTTGATGTTGTAGCATCAAGGGGTAGATAATATCCCTTAGGTCATGAGTATTGGCCAGAAATCCATTGTTTATGGTTAGGGAGATTGGCGTAGTTAGCATTGAGGCCTAGATTGCTTCCCTGGATATGTAGGAATTTATAGGGTAAGTTCCTCAGATAGAACGCCAAAGGACACTGCTCACAAACAAATCATAGATCAGTACACCTGTTGGGCACGAGATCCCCCAAGGGCAGTTTTGGGGCTTAGAGCCCAGATTTTGGTCCGATTTTGTAATACCAATGTAAAGACTCCGCATTTTGTAGGCGCAGAGCGGGTAGTTGTTAAAAAGTCATATGGTTTTCCGCCCTTATTTTGATAATGTAATTTCGGCTGTAGAAGTTCTACCCATGGTCCGCAGACCATGGGATTGTATAAATAGAGCAAAGCTCTAAGTAGTCAATAGAAGAGAATCTAATAATACAGAGATGGAGTAAGGATGTATGCAAGATAGCTCTAGAGTAGAAGTCTAAGTTTGTGTCATAGCGTAGGTAGAGGCTTTGCAACTGAGTGTGCAGAGGCCTAGTAGTGCGTAGCTGAGTGTGCGAACCCCTACAACTGAGTGCGCAGGGCAAGTCGAGTCTATAATCTTCTGGAAGTATTAATAAAGAGAAGTTTCTAACAATTCTGTGTATTTATTTCTTGTTTATGCATCAATTATATTGGGTATGAATTTCATTGTTAATACTTATATGATGCATGAATGTGTGTAATGTTATTGGTTAAGTGAAGCAAGTTAGAATATCTGTTACGCAAGATTTGTCAATAAGATAAGTAAGATACTTAGTCTAATTTGGGAAATAGCACAGTTCGCTGCCCTAGCAGCACGAAAGCATCTTAGCCCCTAGTTAGGGTTGCGTGAAGGCTGATTGTAACACTTCACGAAGGTACTGAAGGGTGGAACAAAGTGCGAAGCGACCTGCGTGAAGGCAGGTCTAGTTGGAATAAACCGACATCACATCCATCTCAAGGGTGTGGAAACTTTGTTCCAGCATCCCCCGATACTGCTTCGGGTGAGACTTTAGTCTGCACTCCGCAGGCTGATGCCGAAAGGGCCAGTAGTGTAGGGATTTGTTTGGCTAAATAACTCTGAACTTGGGTCAGGCTGAAACGACCCAGCTAAAACAGTGAAATGACCCAACTAACACTATATATATATCAAGCACACATTTTTTTTTTCACAGCAATTACAATCGGAAAACAAACACATTGAGATTTACATTCAATCAACACACACATCGTTGATGCTCATTCCGGGAACATAACGCCACATTTATATACTTTTAATCTAAGGTAAAGTAATAACAAAATACACATGTACCGTACACCGGAGAGGCGAGACTCCGCTTGCTCTATTGTCGTTGGTATTTCCTCGTTGCCGGTCACTTCTACGAGTGTATGATGACGCGCTTGATCCGAATCAAGACTCACCGGTTTACCTCCCAGCCTACTCCTTGGGCACTCTTCTTCCCCACGGACCCCCGAGCTGCAATGGGGTTGTACAATGGGGGAAGAATCTAGCTGGCAGAGGAGAGCAACCTTAGCTCAAGAGTCCCCTCTCTAAAACCCTCTACCTCACCAAACTCA
>APFE031689556.1:0-44542 GCA_000404065.3 Pinus taeda
ATTGCTTGATGAAGATATTCTTGGCCACTCTGGAAGGTACAGCTCAATCATGGTATGAAAGTTTGCCGCCTGCTTGTATTTACTGTTTAAAGGATTTTCATGCCATGTTCATTGAACGATATAAGGAATCTCATCCATCATTAAATTTAGTTCAAGACTGTTGCAAGCATGCTTATAGTTTTATTGAAAACCTTGAGAAGTTTTATGAAGATGATAATTTCATGGATGAAGAGATCATGGAAGCCCTGTATGAAAATTCGTTTCAGCAGCACACAGAAATCTTAGAGGATACTTGTCAAGATCAGCAGGTTCTTGATGGCCATATGGCTGTAATTGATGAAAGAGAATAGCTTGTTTCAGATCTGCCCACGGAAGAGGACAGCATGCAGGGAAATCAAGTTTCAATCGTAGAATGTGATAAAGTGAAGTCAACTATTTCAGATCTAAATTCAGATCGTGATGATCAAGATTACCTTGTTTTGAATCCCATCAAGGAGAGCTATATTGTTGAGACCATCTGGAATGAAGAAGACAAAGTTATTGACCACGGCTTTCGTGAGGAGGTAATTCAGTCAATTCATGAAGAGCAAGACAAGATCTTTGTTCAAGTAATTGAGAAATCTTCTTTTGATAACTCAGTGCTAAATGATAATTTGATTGCCATGTCATATGAAGATGATTACTGTTTGAGAAAAAGAAAACAAAAAACATTATCTCCTTTGTCTGAAGATGAGATAGATCTACTTCTGAAAGGTCTTGTTTCAGCTGAAGCTATAGCAGATTTGCAGTGCACACATGGCCAAGAAAGTGTTGGTGAAATCTCTTCCTCTTTTGAAAATTATGACAGTCTTGTAATCAGTTTTATAGATCAGCAAACAGATAATATTTTCTTTCACAAAGATGTTAAGGCTGTCATGTTTGATAATCTTGAAGATTGTTTTTTGTTTGAGAATGACCTAGACCATGAAGATGAGGAGTATGAGCTTGAGAGAGACAATATGCCAGGAGTTCTCATGGTCAAGGAACCTACAGCTAACACTCAAATGGCAGAAGCACATACTTCTCTGTGCATTCCTATCCCTCAGAAATCAATTGTTCTTTCATATCAGATTGGAGGGAGTACTTGTATTTTTGCTACTGGATCTCAAGACAAGATAGTGCTTCAGGATTATCAAGATCCCTTCAGCATCCTTTTGCAAGCACTAGAGAAGATAAATGTTTCCTGGTTCGTTATCATAAGCCTTGGTTTCAGTGGTTATTGTGAGTTTCCTACATGTACATCGTTCCGCCTGCTCGAGAAAAGTGAGAGCAGAAATTTGGTATGTAGCCATCTATTGGATTGGTTACATTGGAAATCTCATTACACAAGATTTGTACATATTTCATTAGTATGCAGGTGGTTGTCATCATGATTCCAAATCTTGATGGATTGCTGCCTTTTTCCAAAAGCTTTGTAAAGTCTTGTTTTTAGGTCAGTATAGAGTCATTTTGTGTTTGGTCTGTTGAGTGGTTTTCAGGTTATTCAGTTTTCCATCGAGTCGGTTTGAGTCAAGCTTCAGTTAAGTTTCAGTCAGTTTTTCAGTCAAGTTTTTTCATTCAATAAATGAATCAAAAGTCTTGTGTCGTTTGCCGAAATAATTACTCCATCGCCCAATGGTTGAAGGCACTGGTCTGCTCTCCAGAGGTCTTACGGTTCTTGGCACCTCAAGGAGCTACCATCCAATTGGAGCCAATGTTAGTTTCAGTCTTTCCAGCTCTCCTCCAGTGATCAAATATGCTCTTACAAAGTGATTTTGAAGTGTCAAGGTCAAATTTTGTCATTTCAGTGAGTCTTCAAAGCAAAATTTGGTCACTAGGCATTAGGTCTAGGGTTTGCTTTAACTCCTTCCAAAGTTGCGCAAATGTCAATCTATGTCACTATTCAGCTGAGTCTATCATCATTCATAGGGTTTTCATTATCATGTCAGTGTCTACTGAGTCATTTTACACCTTGTTCATGCTTCAGTTGTGCCTTGGCAAGTTCATTTCCCTCTCCTAGGGCTTTTGAAGGCAATTTCTCTTGGACTGTCAAATCAATGGAAAAACTTGTTTCCTGATGTTCATACACCTTCCCCTATCCTTAATGTACCTTATTAAGCACTTCCCAACACTGAGATCCCCCAAATTCTTCATTTTTCCACAAACCCTAGTTTCTAGCTACAACTTGGCAATTTTCTAAGTTGGGCCTGTGTTTTGCCTTTTTGGACCCTTTCCCCTCACTCAATCTCTGAGATTCCACTTTCTCCTGCTCCCCAACATCACTCCCCACTCTCAAAAATTTCCCCAAGAATTTAGAAGCCCCCTATCCCCTTCATTTCGCTCCATTTCGACAAAATTCCTTGTTTCACACATCGGGGCAAGTTTTACTCAAATGATGTTTCAGAGCAGTCAAAGATGAATTTTGGAAAACTGAGAGAGGTTTTTGTTCAGAACATACCAACGAAGAAAAACCTCCTTCACTTTTTGCACAGATGTCATGGTTTGAGATAAATGTCAAGAATACCATTGCCTCAGGAGAATCAAAGACACCTCTGAAGTGACATTGGGAAAATCAAGTTTTCTCCTAGCCTGGTTGGCCAAATGATTTTCGTGATGGGTAAAATGATAACTAGACACAAAGAAATTTCCAACGAGCCCACTTTTGCTCAATTCTGACACCGGGAAGGCCTTCAAACAGAGTTTCCAATGTGCGAGACCTTTTGAGAGGCCTGCGCGACCTTCTGGGCGGTGCAAGATCTTTTGAGCACCCCTCCACAGTGCAAAAATATAACTGGCGAGACCTTCTGGGCAGTGCGAGACCTTTTGAGCGGCCTGCGAGACCCGTTGAGCTGTCTTGCTGCAAACTTCAAAACAATTGCCCAATCTTTCTCCAAGTCATCAAATTTGTTCAAGGTAGGATCTTTACACATCATTTTTGTGGTTGGTGATGGATGTAAGCTCTCATGCTATGATTTTAACCTCAAATCTTGCAAGTGAAAGGACATTAGGTGGCTGCAATGTTAATGAGAAAACTATGCTAGGCTTTGTGTTGTTTCAAGCTATTTTTCCCTTTGGTTTGTTTCCCTCCTTTCCCTTTCACTCACACTTATAGGGTCATCCCTTTTTCCCATATTATTTTATAAATAAAATGCAAATGCTAGAGGAGGAAAAGGTGCTTGATGAGTTGTGGAGGATTCGTAGTGACCGAGTCCTAAACCGAAGGAGGCCCGGTGATCCATTGTCTGCTGAGCGAGAATCCATGCTCATCCAGGTGAATGCACATTTGGAGAGGCTGTTGGCTAAGGCCAACCAAGAGAAGAGCTGTTGAGAAAACTGAAAAATCACTTATTGGGCAAGGAGCAGGTATGCAGGTTAGAATGGAAAAATGATTCCAAAGAAGGTGGTCCGAGGCTGCTAGGCGGAAGAAAAGGACCAATCCACTCCGTATCTTGGCGGAGGCATCCCTTCAAAAGATCAGGCACCACTAGCATCAGCTAACAGCACAAACGCCCAAAAATTTCTGGAATTTTTTGGGTAATTTTGGAATTTTTTTGGAAAATTTACAGGATTTTGGCTTCTCAAGGGTCTCGCCCCTGGCGAGAACCTTTTGTCATCCGTAGCTCCGTTTTGGAAAAAAAAATCAGCATTTTTGGATTTGGCAAATGAAAAGTTACACTTTCCTCATCCATTAGTAAGAAATTTCAATCGGTTCTGGCCTCCAAAAGGTCAAAATGCATGCAAAATTTGACTTTCTGCCCCTTTTTTGAGTTGCAGAAACCAGTTTTGGGATAATTACGTTTTTACATGGAAAATGACCTCCAAATTCACAAATTCCAATTGGGCTAGAAAGTAGACTCGCGGACCTTTCCAACGAGCTATCCTGCACCCAATTCTGATAACGGGAAGGCCTCCAAACAGAGCTGCAAAAGTGTGAGACCCTTTGAGAAAAGGTGTGCGAACTTTTGAGGAAATTTTGCCAGATTTGACCAGTTCAGCCCAAAAAACGCAGTTTGGCTTCAGTTTGACTTTTTGGGGTGAAAGATGATTATCTTTGATGTAATTATGGCAAATATAAGACACTTTTACTCTTGTTTAACACTTCTAGAAGATTCATTCATGTAAAGGGTAAAAATTAAATGCATGAATTGGTTTCCAAGTTTATAGAGGCAAGTTGTTTTGATTGCCTAGATTTTAGTGCTAAGTTTAGAAGTGGTTGAAACAACTCCTAGAAGGATGAGCTCGACCCCTAGAGGCAAGGAAAGGTGTTAGCTTGCCTATATTATGTATTTTCTTAGTCATTCTGATGGTTGGACTCTTGAGGGAGAAAGCTATCATTATATTATTTCACTGTATCTCTGTAATTTTTGGCTAAGGAAGACCAGGGTTTTGCAGTCCTTTTTGGGATTCTTGTGGTTACATGTATTGATGGTGTGTTTCTCTATGTACCTGTAAGTGTGTTATGTGAATCATTTCCTTTCTTTTCCGTCTGCATATTAAACAAACGAAGTGTCAAAGTAAGAATTCATGACTGTCATGCTCTGCTTTTTAAGTTTGTTTAGTTTCAATGTTTTCTACTATTTAGGGAGGATTCAAAGTTATTGTTTTCCCTCTTTAGCTCCTCACCTGTCTTTCTCATCCATTCACCTCAGCTAAAGGCATCAATACGGTCTCCTATCTCGCCCCAAAGAACCCCCTGCAGAAACTGTGTCAAATCCCCGCACCCAAAATTGCCACTTCCTCAATTTACCACCAAAAGCCCAAAAATTTTAAAATCAATCCTTCTAATCAGTTTACTAGCCTAATATCAGTTTTACCTTATTGGTCATCTTATCCATTGAAGATTTTACGAGATAGACCGGAGAGAGCCTTCTCCTTCCCCGTAGGGCTAGCTACGAGGCTAAAAGGTTTGATGTTGCCTTGAGGTTTGCCTTCTTCAGCCTAAGGTGAAATTTCAAGCGTTAACAGATCCCTCATCCTAGAGATCTAGAGGCTGGAATTTTGTATTTTGTAAGGAAGTGTTGTTGGTTTCTCTGTGAAACATCATAGTGTTGGGTGATCTAGCTTTTCATGAGGTGAAGAGGGCTTTCATGCTGGGAGGATGGCACTAGGTCAAACCAATGGGTTGTAATCCTCTCTTCTACTACTCTATAATATAAATTTGATTTTCCCTCCATATCTGTTATTGAATCTTGTATTATATAGCATTGTATGGTTATATATAGATGTCCTATATTGTTAATGGTCCATAATCTCATTTGGATGTATTATGCTGCTTTGACTCTACAGATATTTCTTGAAGCGAGAACAAGTGAGGAAGGAGTGGCAAAGCTCTATCAAAGGAGGGAGGAAACAAGCAAGGAGCCAAGCGAAAGACTGAGGTTGGTACTCTCTTCTTCTCTCTCATCTATCTCTCATAAAGGAAGACACAAGTAACTTTAATTTGTTTGTTTCTAAGATAGCTACCCATCTTAGCGAGACTAGCAGCTTTGAATGAACACTAGTTTTCTCGATAACAACTATAGAGGTCCTCTAGGATCGAGGAATGGGGAGTACAGGGACAATGATAAAATGATGTGTAACAGATGCCCCCTAAAACATGAAGGTCGAACTAGAGTGAGGGGTGAAATGATTTACAAGTAGATGCGAGGAATCAAAGTCCATCATCGGAAAACCTGCAAGCAAGCATAGATACATATACATCACCAAAAACTCTTACAAATGATACATGAATCATGGTATGGATGCATCCATCCAGAGAAAGATAATGTAAATGGACCCAAGGCATGGGTGTAGCCATCTTGTAAGGAGAATCATATCAAACCCAAGGTATGCTTGCAGCCATCCAATAATGAGAAGGATCACATATAACAACTCATGGTATGGTCGCAGCCATCCATCTGAAAGGGACATGTATATCAACTTAATCATGTCACAACACCTTGCAACCTACACTTTAGTAATCTAAGCCCAAGGTATTGTGCTCCAACATGACCCGATCAAAGTACAGATTCTAAATGTGAATAAATGTGTTGAAGTCGAACATGCTAGAAAGTTCCTTGATTACTGGTCAATGATGTAAACTGTTAACAAGCGTGAGAGAAACCACCAATAATAAGAATGGCTCTCAAGGTACTAGCAACACAATCCACGTAATTTGAATAAAGGAACTGAAGTCAAACACTCGTGAAATCACCCGATCAAAAGCCAATGATGTGAACTTGTTGTCGAGTGCGAAGAACTTTCTATTAGGGCATGCAAGCTCTAAGGTATTGGAAGGGAGTCTCTCGGCCAGCTTCCTGGATAATGAGCATAAGTCGACAAGAAGTGACCATGTCAAAGGACGGCCATGATGTATCCCACATCATCAACACGAGACCAATGGATGCAATGATTATGGATGATACAAAGAATCAAGAATGAGTGTAAGTGCAAAAGGACATCTCTTGAACATATCGATGACACAACTCTAGAGTTTGGAAGCTTTCAGATCCATAGGATCAAAGGTCATGACGATGTGGAAGACATCAAATGGAAGGCAATAAAAAATGGCCCAACCCAAGAAATTCAATGATGAAGCGAGGATATCCCAACCCGAAACAAAGCAGAAAGTGTCCTATTCAAGAGTGAGATACTGACACAACTGATAGAATTTCCCATTTTCCCCACATTTTCTATAAGGTACCCCAATTATTTTTAATCGCAAGCTTGAAGAGGATAGCATGTGCTTGCATTGTAATTCCATCCTTCGGATGAATATGACCTAGTAATATTAATGATCCCTAGGAAGGAGAAGTTCATGTCCATCATAGTGACAAATCTGA
Organism: Pinus taeda; assembly: GCA_000404065.3. Classification (NCBI taxonomy): domain Eukaryota; kingdom Viridiplantae; phylum Streptophyta; class Pinopsida; order Pinales; family Pinaceae; genus Pinus; species Pinus taeda. Next base: position 6,840 of record APFE031689556.1, read on the forward strand.
TGTCGTTTAATGTTTTAACGAGTCATACAAAGGTGTAACTCAATGTCTTTTTCATGTTTAGAGAGTTTGAAAAAGACATGGAAAAGAAAATCCCACAAGGTCCCTTTTTATACATTTGTGTCTCTCGAGCTTGAAAAGGTAGAAAATGATACTTGAGAGAACTGCTTGACTATTTTAGTTAAGGAGTACCTTTTCCGTAAATATTTTATCCCATCCCGAAAAAGGGGTAAACGTATACTAGGTAAATGACATTTTTTAGCCTTTAATGAGTTCAAAACGACAAGAGCTTGGTAATGTTTTCATATTTAAAGAGTCAGAAAAAAGCTTGAAAGTGGACCCCCTATTTTTATTCTCTTTAACAAGTGAAAAAGGGAAAAATACTTGGCGATCTTTTCATTTTAGTTTTTACAAGTCAGGAAAAGAGCTTAAACGCGACTCCAGTACCATCATCAATAATCTGTCACCTGTCGTTGCACAAGAGGAAAACATATTATCCAATTTTTGAGGTAAAATAGATGAAAAATATTTTTAAAACCCTAAAATATCATGAAAATGAATAAAAAGGGGGAAAAGTAAATAATTTTTTACCATTTTACCTTTTTGCCTTGTGTGGAGAAATTTTCACCCATTTGTGCCCTAGATTTTCAGGAGTAGATTGTGGCATATTCAGGAGGCCATTCGATGATCCGACAGTTGCAGGTAAGGACTGAGAACCTTAACTTTATTTACATGCTTGGTTTTCTTGTTTTTGACCATTTTTTGGATTTCTGGAGGAGATCTTAGAAAAAATTTCAGCCTCATTCGGTGCGATTTCTAGGCACTAGATTACGCTGATTGAGGGTCATTAACACGATCAAGTGCATCATCGGTGCTGCTATTTTTAAAACAGTTGCGTCGGCACCATGAATATAAAAGAATCAATTTTTTTCCCAATTTCCCTACTTTGAATCAAAATTTCCTTAGTCAAGGATGAATGTTAACTTGATTCCATGGTTTTTGTAGTCAAAATAGAGCGAAAAATGGTTGATTGGAAAGAATGTGAGCATGAGGTAATTGATTCATAGGCATTGGCAAACCCAAACTGTTTAAATTCCCTGAGGAACTGTGGTCTCCTCAAATTATTCCTCACTCCAGGCCTTTGGGCTCAACCCGAGCTGCTGCAATATTTGATCAGTCTTTGGGACATCAATTGGGAACATTTTGTTATTTGGGACCAAAAACTAGAATTAGAAACTTATGACATCTATTTCATTATTGGATTTTCCCTAAGAGGGTAATTAATCAATCTTTATGGGGCCATGCCGATTGGGGCAAGTGTGAACATGTTGCTTGCAGAACACTGCCCAAAAGCACTAAAATCAAAGAGTGGCAAGGTTGACATCATGATTATCAATGACCTTGTGTTGAAAGTGCTACTCTTGGCCATAAACAGAGTGGTTGGGACTCAGGCATTGCATGAGTCCAACAAGTCCAAATTCCAGTATGCCATAGACTGTATGGCACCGACTATCTTCAACTGGGTAGAAGCCATGAAAGTAAACATGAAATGTTAGTTATCCAAAGCCAAGGAAGGAAACCTGAGGTAGTTTGGATATGGTTTTGTTCTAGTGACCTTCTTTTTTTAGCGCATCCCACTATTTCACTATTAACTTGTAGAGGTCAATGCCCCATTGCCACGAGATCCACGCATGGTCCGTTGGAGTGAACTGATGCCCAGAATCACTAGGGGCCAGCATATGTCATACAAGCCCGCCTTCTTTTTATGGTTGATGTGTCAGCCGATCATGGTGGAAGATTGGCCCTACAACAGTACTGACTTCCATGGCAATCCTGATATGCCTCTCCCAGAGGGAGAAGATTATGATGATGGAGGTGAGCAAAACAATTTTTATTTTTTTATTTTTTATTGTTTTTGAAATATATGCATTCATGAAATTTCAATTTTTTAATGCAGATGTGGGACCAGAGCGACCAACCGAGAGGTCCCCAATTACTAGGCACATTGCTCGGTAGTTTGATATCGCTCCTTATTAGGAAGGAGTCAATAATGAGGAGGAAATCATGTGTAACCTTGAGGGAAGTACCAGAGGTATTCCAGAGTATGCCCAAGTGGGTGACATCCCATGCTAATATCAGCGGCACACAGTGCGGGTATCAGACTGGATCTGCTGACTACTAACTCATGTAGTACGAGCAATGATTTGCTATCATGAGGACAATGCCAAGTATTCCATAGGTTTAGCATTTTACAGTTTTGAGGCCTGTGACCCATGGATGTACTTGGAACACATATATTATTTTTTGGGATTTTGATGTATGAAACTTAAACATTATTGACATATATATATATATATATATTATTTTCTTTCTTACTATGTTACAAATATTTTGTTTTTTCACATATTTTGTAAATATCTGTCCAACACATAATTAGCTAATGCATCTGTTAATGTATTCATATGTCTAGGAATATGATGATATGTGATGCAATCAAAATTCCTTTCCAAGAGAGGAATACACAAATACATTCTCAATATCTGAGGGTTTCTAATGGAATATTTCCTATTGAGTTGAAGAACAACGAGTTGTGAATCAAGATTAACAACCAATTCTCAAATGTCAAGAGAAATGGCTTATGACAACCATTTGATAACTGTGCTATACTCAACAATGTTATTAGTTGTTCGACCTAAACAAATACCTTGAGCATCAACCAACTCACCATGGGGGTTGTAAATGGCCCATGTCACAGATGATAGATTTTGGCTCTGCTACTCTGTCACACACATCTACAAAGCAGGTGAAGACATAATAAGTAGGAAAGCTGCTTGAAAAACAACACACCAAACCACACTACACAAAAATGAATAACACACTATTGTACAAAAGTAGCCATGCAAGATAACTCAAGCATAGTACTTGTTGAGGGAGTCCATTTTCGGATTCGGGTAATCGATCAACATGGGGGAAAGTCAGAGTTTTACCATTGACATGACGAGTAAGCATCGACTTAGCCAAATAATAGAATATAACACATATAAGGTTGCGCCCCCATGCCCCCTGGGAAAGGGAGGGTTACGAGCCATAAGATGACAACCCCATTGTGATAATGGGAAATTGATAAAAGGTCAGGAGGGAAGAAAAACCTGAATCTATGAGGAGATAAAGGTGCCCCCAGTCGAAAGATCTTGACAATATTAGGATAAACTGACATGTCAATAGGAAGCAGAGAAGAGAACTTCTCAAGACAAGTAGACATGACCACTGGGCCAGGAAAGAATGAGGAACAATGGTGAGTATTGCTCTAAGGTACTTCCTCCATAGACATAACTTCCACGATACTTTTGTTTGAAAGAAAAGTCTTAGCTAAGGGATCAAGAGATTCCGAAGAATCAAGCCATGGGGATTGAGAATACACGTCGAGAGATGTACTCAAGACAGGATTACAGAGGATACTGAAGTCGAGGCTAAAGAATCTCCACGTAATTAATTTCAACAGGGCCTAACGGCATAACCTCGCCCCATGTATCAACAAGATTTGGTGAGGGAATGACCCAAGGATCAAACTTGACTGTGATCATGTTGACAAAAGCAACATGCAGAGGTTGGGGTGGAAAAATACCCATCAAGGTTGGATCTTTAAAAATTCCTGCCCCCACACTCTCATAAGGAGCACCGGTGTGCTTGACATGAGGAATATTTCCATATGAGGAGGAAGAGGCAAAGAAGGACACTTGTTCAATTGTGACAATCTTCCCTTGATGGGAAAATGAATCACGTGGAAAAGGGAGGAGGCTACAGCATGCATGGCATGGGTCCAACTTGTCAGAGTAGAAGATTATAGTTAAGATTAACGTCAACAATCTCTACTTTGCCATGTAATGCCTTACCCTTCAAAGTAATGGAAAGGTTAGGAAGAACACCGTATGGTCAATAATCACACCCATCAAAGGCTTCCAGAGTGTTAGGTGATTGGTTCAAAGTAGGAGAACCAATTTCCTTCCAACAAGCGACAAACATGATGTAGGTAGAATCACCTTCATCAATGACGGTCCTATGAATGGTTTTCTCATTTATGATGACCTGAATGAGAAATGAAATCTAATGAGGTAAATGTGGAACGTGGTTTTCCAGATCAAAACAAATGAGATTAGAGTTAGTTGGATTAATACCTCCAAAAGCCAACAGTAATGCTTTCCGCTAAGATGGACAGCTTTGAAGGACCTCAAGAGCAGACATAGTTGATGGCACCTGAGCCAAATCCTCAACAATATTATAATTTTTGGGTGGCATGAGAGTTTAGATTGTACAATGATTTCGTAGCAGTAAGGTGGTCAAATGAAAAAATCCGAATTAGGTCGCTCTATATTGAGAGGACCAAAACTTGATGGGATAGAAGAGGAAGGGGTACCTTCTTTCTATTTCTCTAATTTCGGGGTAGGTGCTTGATAATCTTTTCATCTGGTGGCCACATTTATAGACGTACTCATCATGAACACATGGGAACCTAAGGAAGTAGATGACTGAGGTTGGTCTACCATTTGGGTCTGTTGGGATGTTGTTAGCCCTGAGGTGTAGCACTGCTAGTTTGAAGACTAAAGGAAGAGGATGGTCTACTTCAGTATCCTGGAAGGGGCCCCACACGAGGCATCACTCCACTCTCCCCACTCTTCCACTTACATTGTATTCCACTCATATCTTAACTCGACCCTCACTTCATAACTAAACCCTCTTCTGCCTTAGCTTTAAATTAATTAACCCAAAACCCCTGAAAACCCTTACCTTTCCATTATACGCACGCTCCACACATTTCCCGAGAACACCTCGTAACTCCATGTCCCTCCGCCGTCAATCTCTCCCCATAGATCTGACAGCCTATGTTTCACCTTATCGATGAGAGATGCTCGGTCGATCTCCACCATTAGATCACTCCTGCTAGATCTAACGGTTGTTGCTCTTATCGTGCAGGCAACTAGGTGGTTTTTCTGTCTCCTCCTCTGCTATGTGGCATGCAATGAGTTTTATCAGGCAAACTCCACCCTTACCGCTTACCGCTCGATGAGCACCCGATAGAGACCATAACCACCCAAACAAAACCACCCCTAGGCACTATCGTCTGAGCACCTCCTCTGCCCGATAGTCATCCGATCTATCCACCCGAGATCCAATGGCTCAGAATTTTTCACTCCCACCAAAGATTGCAAGCCTCATGAAATCGGTCTCCTTCGTCCATTTCTTCTGATCTAGCGGCCCTCGTTCATGGTCGCTCCCGCTTGTCCTTCACCACCCTGCCATTACTCTGTCCATCTGATTTAGCTCATCCAACAGCTACCCACTTGTCCTTCACCACCTTTTCATCAATCTGTTCTTCCCAATTAGCACATCCAACCACCCATGCACCTCTTCCTTTTAGTTACCCGAGGAGGAAGATGGTTGTCTCTGTCAGTATCACAATAGTCAAGTCGCTAAACCGAATTAACATAAGGTATGGCCAAAAGAGGAAGGACACAACATGATACAAGCAAATAGAATTAAATAGTCATGGAGCCTCACTAGCACAATCAAGCCAGCCACCTAATAGGGCAGTGCTATACCAGAATTAATTACATCTTCGTGATGGAAAGATAATTGTGTCTTTGTATGCCATTAGAAAGTTAAAGACAGTGGGGATAGATTAAGACACCTCAAGCCCTAAAATGCTCGAGAGCATTGTAAAGAGCTATAAATAGCTGAAAGTAAGATGTAATTAGGGTTCAACTTCTGGAGACTGTTAAGACTCTGCTACTCAAGCTTCTCATCTTCATTCATCAGTAATACAAGCTTCTTTTGCTGTTATATGTTCAATATCCCAATTTCCCTTCTGCCCTAAGCTTGCGCTTAAATAGGCTATTCAGGTTTCTTTTGTGTTTAATGCCAGATAACTATCATCTTATCTCTACGTTGATGTATTATATTTGCAAGTTTCATTTACTTTATGTATTTGGCCATCATATGTTTATGTATGTATCTGCTAGTATGGTTAGTATTCTCCATTCATTTGCTTAATCTACAAACTATTGAGCATTAGTGGTCTAAATCCTTGTAGGTTAAGGGTGTTCATGCATGTCTTGAGTTAAACATAGCCGAAACAGTTATCTGTCTTGATCCAAACCATCATCCATTCTGATAGTTTTGAGAAAAATATTGAAGATTACATGTTACCAGGCATCTCCAAGCCACAACAATAGGATATTTTCCTGGAGTGATAACATAATTGGTGCCATTGCTGGGGAGAGGAGACTGAGGCTCAGCTTCCCTAGGAGATGACACATACCCAAATTTGATGATAGAAAAAGTCTGGACACTATTTTGGTTGTAATCATCTATCTCGCAACTCTACTGGAGGTCGAACCTCTTGCAACTCCACTCCATAATTTTGGTTCAGTTTGGGAGGCATACTTGGAGAAATCCTCAGAAGCCACAAGCTAACTCAGTGCCTGACCCTGAAAAGATCATCAAAGAAAGAAAGGCTTTCCAGAAGGGATCATAGGGTTCAAGTAAACCTAAACTATATTCTATACATCTTCAAGAAAATCCTATAATAGAACAAACACATGTTGAGAGTATAGCATCTTATACTAGCAGTGAAGAAAAAATCTCATAGATACATAAAGTTCCTTATTATTTAGGTTCTTATTTTGTTGTAAGCCCAAAGGAAACCTCACCTCTTATCCATCATCCCCCTTTAATCTTATCAGTTACTCCTCGTCCCTATGTCATTTAGACTTCCAGTACCCTTCTAGCCACCACAACTATGGAAGGTCCACAAGCACCCACCAAAATGGAGAGAATTATAGCTGCTAGGTATGGACCTCTAGTATTGTCATTCCTTTGAATGCTATGCCTGCTAGAGAATATTAGAAATACATGCCTAAGTTTACTGGGACAAAATGGGTTACATTTGAAGAACATCTTGAGTCATTCTATAGCTATGCTGATAACCTAGACATTAGTGAAGATGATATCTGGATGAGAGTCTTTGTCCAAAGCTTAGATGGAGAGGCTAGAAAATGTTTTAGAGAATTGACCCCGAGGTCTATAATAGATATTGAAGCCTTAGATGATGTATTCCTAAAAATTTGGGGGGATAAGAAAGATCCTCTCTACTACCATACTAAGTTTTGGAACCTAAAAAGGGAAAATGGTGAGTCACTATCTGATTTCAATAAAAGGTTTAACCGCATGTATAGTAAGATACCAGCTGAAGTGAAACCCACCCCTACCTCTGCTAAACTCACTTATGCCAATGCCTTTGATTTTTACTTCTATCTACCGTTGAGGGAGAGAAGATGTGCTACTTTGTCTGAAATGTAGGATGCAGGCTTAGAGGTGGAATCTAACATCTTGGCTGCAAAGAAACTCAAGGGACATGTTGATCGAAGGAGATAGAGGGGTGAATCTTCATCATCTTCAGAGCCCAAGTTAGATAAGATGAAAAAGATAATAGAGTCATTATCCTATGAAATCTCTAAGGTAAAGATGGAACAAAACTCTAGAAAGGAAGAGCTCCTAATGCCTTTGCTTTTAGAAATCCGAACCCATACAAAAGAATGAATGAGCAGTTACAGGTTCCTCAAAGAAACAAATATGCAAATGAAGACGAAAGAATGAAGACCACCTTGCAGAATGTAGTCATGGATGAAGATCAATATGAGGAAGATGATGAGATCCATTGTTTGGAAGACAAGGGAAGTGCCTCTTTTTTGACCCTAGCTGCATATGAAGAGTCACTATCTAAGGACCAAAATAGCCAAGAGTGGGATGGTGGGGTTGTCCTGCAAACTGATGACCAACACAGATATAATATAAGGTCCAAGGTGAATACTGCCCAACAAACCCCTGTTCAAAGGGCCATCGTCCCTACAATGTAGCAAACTAACAAGAAAAAATGACTAGTAGCTGATCCCATCATCCTCAAAGCCCCAGCTCTAGAGGTAAGAGGCCCTAACAAGTTCCCTTCTCCCTTCAGTTTTGAATCAGAAATCCAAACATTGAAGATATCTATACCTCTGATGGAACTAGTGAAGAATGAATCCTTTAAGAGACCCATCCTTGAGGCCCTTGAGCTTAAATCCACACAAGCATCCAATGACTATGTGAATTTGCAAGATGACAAGCCGGTCATTGTCCTCAACACAATGATTGAGCATTCTGACAACAATTCCCCATCATTCTATGTCTCCTTGACCATTCATGACAAAATCCTTCACAAATGTCTGTTGGACACTGGGGCCAATCACAATTTAATGCCTAAGGCTATCATGGAGGAGCTGGGCCTTGACATCACTAGGCCTTATCATGACTTGTTTTCTTTTGACTCTAGAAAAGTGAAATTTTTGGGGTTAATCAAAGACCTAGCCATCACCTTGTCTCAAATTCCCATGAAGAGCATGATGATGCATATTGTGGTAGAAGAAGTTCCCCCTAAGTTTGGCATGCTACTTTCTAGAGGATGTATTAAGAGATTAGGTGGGACATTCTAGAACGACCTGTCTTATGCCATTATCCTAGTTTTTGGAGGTGAAAGTAGAAGATTATATAGAGAGGCTCAGTTAGCTTACATCATCAGTGATGAAAGGAATCCCACTAATCATCCCATCTATGCCTTTGATACTGATTTTGGGGCCTGTATTCTTCAAGTGGAAGAATCTCAGTTGGCCTCCATGCAGCTTAGACAGCCGGTTTTCCATATCATTGAGGAAGAAGGCCTACAAATTTGGGATATGTTCTTTGATGGAGCTTGCTCTAAGGAAGTTGCGGGAGTAGGCGTAGTTCTTGTATCTCCCACACAAGAATGCATACATTTGTCCTTCAAGCTCACTTTCCAAGTCACCAATAATATAGTAGAGTACGAAGCCCTGATGTTAGGCTTAAGTGTTGCTAAAGAGATAGGCATCAAAGATCTGAGAGTGTATGGAGATGCATACGTTATTCAGCAGGTGAACAAGACATTCCAAGTGAAGCACCCCAGGCTGAAGTTATACAGAGATGAGGTACGGAAGCTGTAGGATTGTTTCAATAGCTTTAGTATTTCATACATCCCTAGAGCTAAGAATAAACTTGCTGATTCCTTTGCTCTATCTGCTAGCACTTTTACCCCTCCCTTGCCTCCTAAGTTGACTTATGAAGTCTAAGTGAAATATAGACCATCTTTTCTTGACAATGTCAAGTACTGGAATGTTTTTGAATATGATGATGAAGTCAATAGGTTTCTACAAGTCATTGATGAATTCTCTGAAATGCAAATTGACCAAGAGAATGAAGCCATTGAGGAATACAACCAGCCCAAGCTGAGAGACAAAATTGGCCAGGATAGCATTCTGCAGCTGCCTAGTAACCATATACCCAAAGGGTTGGTTCCCTTAGAGAGGTTGTTTGACCATAACAATGTACCTTATAAACCTACTAAAAAAGAAAGTGAGTTTGAAATTCGTGAACATAATATAGGGAGTCCAACACATCCAAAGTATATCAATTTGTCCACTCACTTTTCCTCTGCCCAAAGCTCTGAGTATTGCACCCTGATGAAACAATTTGTTGATGTCTTCGCTAGGGAATATAGTGACCATAAGACCTATGACACCAGCATTATTCAACATAAGATTCCACTGGAGAAGAACACCATCCCTTTGAAGTAGAAATTGAGGCCAATCAACCCTCTATTATTACCTTTGATTGAAAAGGAGATTAATATGTTGCTAAATTCCAAAATCATAGTTCCCCTAAGGTACTCGAAGTGGATATCTAACCTTGTGATAGTAAGGAAGAAGAATGAAGAAATCAAGCTTTGTGTTGATTTCAGAAATCTGAACAAGTGCTCTAAGAAAGACAACTACCCCCTGCCCAAGATGGAACATTTGCTGCAAAAAGTTTCAGGGGCTAGAGTCATGTCTTTCTTGGATGGATTTTCAGGATACAATCAGATTTCCATACACCCAGAAGACCAAGAAAATACTACATTCACTACTCCTTAGGGCACTTTCATATACTCGAAGATGCCTTTTGGACTCATGAATGCTGGGGCTACTTTTTAGAGGGCCATGTACATAGCCTTCGTGGGAGAGAAGGACAAGTTTGTCCTAATTTATCTTGATGACATAACAGTTTTCTCCAGTAGTCACAAGGATTATTTACAGAATTTGAGGAAGGTGTTCCTTCAGTGCAGAAGGTTTGGAATCTCATTAAATCCAAAGAAGTCACAGTTTTCTCGAGAAGAAGGCAGAATTTTAGGACATATTGTTTCTGCTACAGGTGTCAAGATTGATCCAGAAAGAGTTCGAGCAATACAGACATTGTCCATCCCAAGGTCAAAGAGGGAAATTCAATCCTTTCTGGGTAGAATTAACTTTGTGAGAAGATTTACTCCAAACTTTGCAGATCTAGTGAAGCACATCACTTCCATGCTAAAGAAGGGGTAAGAGATAAAATGGATAGAGGCCACAAGAAGATCTTTCGAAGCCATCAAATGAGCTATCATGGAAGTTCCCACTTTAATCATCACTGACTACACCAAGGAGTTTTATATCTTCTCTTTTTCCAATTACTATACACTTGCAATAGTCTTGTTGCAAAAATAATGGTGAAGATGTAGAGCACCCAGTGGCCTTCTTCAGCAAAACTTTGAGGGATGCTGAGTTAAGGTATGACCTTATTGAAAAAAATGCATATGCTCTTGTAAAGTCTTTAAAGGCATTCCAAATTTACGTTCTGCACTCCAAGGTGGTTGCCTATGTGCCTTCAGCTTCAGTAAAGGATTTCCTAACCTAGCAGAATGTTGATGGAAGAAGAGCCAATTGGATTGAAAAACTCATAGAATTCAATATAGAGGTGAAGCCCACCAAGCTTGTCAAAGGCCAAACCTTGGCTAAGTTTATGGCTGAGGAAAATTATAGTCTGCTAGACATAAATTGCATGAGATTAAATTTAGATGGAGAACAAACAAAGGAAGTAGTAGGAAAGCACGAACAAAACCAATCTTTGGCTGAGAATTTGGCCACTTGTGACTGGTATTCCAGTATAATTCATTTCTTATTGAAGCTAGAAGTCCCTCCAGGGATTATCTCGGGTCAAGCTAGGACCATTAAACTAAGATCAGTTAAGTTTTATATTAATAAGAACCTGCTTTATTCAAGGGACCCATTTGGAATCCTCTTGAGATGTCTAGACAAAGAACAATCTATGGAAGTCATGCACCAGTTTCATTCTAGCATCTGTGGAGGGCATCATTACTAGAAAACCACAACCAAAAAGATACTGAGGGTTGGTTCTTATTGGCATTCTCTGTTCTCTGATGTGTTTTAATTTGTGAAATCTTGTGACAAAATGCCAGAGGTTTACAGAAATACAACAACTGAAATTTATGCCCTTGAAGCCAATACACACCAATGGTCCCTTCCAGCAGTGGGGTTTAGACTTCGTAGGGGAGATTAATCCACATTCCAATGGCCAGCACAGGTGTATCTTAGTAGCCACCAACTATTTTACCAAATGATCTTGCATTCTTCTGGCATGTTGAATGGTTGTGAAAGGGCCAGTGGAGTCAAAGTAAGAGATTTTGGATTGGTAGTCATGAGGCAGGGCTGCAGCATTAGCAGGTAACTGTAGGGGTGCATATCTATTGGCCATATTTGTAGGGTTTATAGGGTTAACCTGGACAACAGGGACTATTGGGACAATGGGGGTAATAGGTAAGGCAGAGACTGTAGTGTTGGTCAAGGAAACATGTGAAGTGGATGAACGCGTAAAAGGAGGGCTTTGAGATGTAGATGGTGAACTAGGGGAACCATGGGTAGACCGGAATAGAACCTTGATAGGAGTGAGAATGGGGTTAAGGTAGACTATCTCAGGGCTCAAGTCAGAAGAGTTTTCCTGTTTTTGCTGCTTCCTAATGTTTTTAGGGATTGTGTTAGGATTTTCAAAAACAGTTGGTGGGTTAGGGTTAGGGTTGGACCTTGTATACCGTTGATTCTTCTTGGGAGCCAGCTTCTGAATTTTTTTTAAGTATTTTAGGATTTTCTTGTGTCTGCGAGGGCTAGATAAGATTTTGGAATTGCTGTGTAAGTCCTAAAGCTGGTATGAAGATAGACTGAAGAAGATTTTATGTAAACTTGTTAATGTAAAACAGAAACAGTTTTGAAGGCTTCCTGGCTAACTTTCAGGCTTCACCTGCAGCTTTAGGAAATATACAATAATTAGAAAATCCTGAGGTTGTCCCCAGTGGAGTCGCCATTTATGTTAACACCCAGGTTGTTCCCTATGACACCCAAGGGAATACGGCCGGGGTAACCACTAACCAACCTTTGGACTATAGATCCTAGCCTATCTATAATCAGAGAGGGCTCTCTCTTTAAGTTTCAAATATGCTTTGTGAGTATTTGAGGCTAGTTAAAAGTTTCAGTTTCCTGTTTAAGACTTTGGTTGGTGAACTTTTGTTGTAAAAAGGGCATGAAGAGTGCAGAAGATGCTAACCCATTGGGCATATGGAGTCAGAAAAGTGAGATAGTTCTGGTGCCTGTGATGGAGAAAGTTTTGCTGCAAGGCTAGATGGCTATTGTTAATATAATTTTCCAATTTTAGTGAGTGAGACAATGGGATATGGAGTTACCGATAGTGTGATATCAATTTTAACAACAATCTCTACTTAGTAGAATAAATGAATTACCAAATAGTGACTGTGAGATATTCAGAGCTTATTGGAGCAATTAAGAATTCCAATTTAAACAACTAAAGTTAGTAAAGATAGATTGAGATCAGGGTGTCTCCATGGACAAATCCTGAGCTATTCTTTTTCTTTCTTTCCTAGATTTAGAACAACATGTGAGAGTCATGAGTTAAAACAAATAACAGAGAAATTAATAGAGATAGAGAAACACTTATTATATCAAGCCATAGCACTAGAATCCTGTAGCATTCAATGGTTACAATCACATCATGCACCAGTAAGACTCAGTTCCTATAAACTCTAAGCTTTATTTATAACATCCTTCTACAAGTTACAGCTGAGTTCTCATTTCTTCATAAGAGAACAACAAAACTAACAACAACCCTTTCAAAGTTTGTGCGAGGGGGAATATATACAAATAGGTTTTACAAAATATCTAACTGCTGAGTCACTTGATACATTAACTATGCTCGCCAACTTTACAAAATATCAGATAAGAAAGTTATTGCTACTCTGAGTGTAAGATAAATGGTCTTTAATGTTGTCAGGCCTCTTCTTGACCTTTGGAGGAGAGTGAGTCGGTTGAGCGTTTCTGCATTAATGCTGAATGATGTGAATGATGTGTCTTTATGCTCTGTCATGCTGAAGCTTTTCTCGGCCCTGCTACCTGTAGCTATCATTGCTGCTTTTGGTGGCCGAATCTTCATGCTGAGGTGGCTCATTCCACCTTTTGGTCATAGTATATGCATCACACTTTCTGAATGTGATGACTTTATATATTTCGATGACAAAATTTAGATGAAACCCCTTTTTTATAATAGTAACTGTATCATGGAGGCCCACCAATCCTGCGTAGGTAATTGATGCCTCAAAATTGCATCCATGGTCTCATCTGCCTCTGTGTATTTGTAGAAGTTCGGAGGCACTTCAAACAGATGGCTAATCTCATTCATAATAAAAAAACAAATTCTCTACTCTGTCATAGAGACTTTGCCCAGATGTTGGCCCTGTTTCCTGTGAGCTGCTTGATCCTTGACTGATATGATTGGTGGCAAATGTGTTCACCCTCTTTGCATAAACTTCATGTGATAGAAGTTTTCCTGCACTGTTGAGCAAGCTGGGGAGACCTCTGCCCTGTAATGCTGCAAATTTGTCCATGAACCAGTTTACCTCTGTTTCCATATCTTGGCTTCTTCTATCCAATGTCTGTACCAAGCTTTTCAGTGTGAGGACCCTCTTAATTAGCTGGATAGTCTCCGTCCTGTTGGAGATCCCAATTGTTGCCAGCTGAGGACCTGTCCGGTTATTGAGCACATTTATCATTCTGCTGGCTATCTCAGGCATACTGCATAGAGATGCCCTTGCTCTATGCACTTCCCTTTGTGCTTTGCCTATGAGCTCCATTTGCTCATGAATAGTTTCAATGTATTGCCATTGGTCCGTTATTGATTGGCCAATGTGTGTCCACAAAAATTTTCTGATTTCAGCCACCACTTTGTCAAGGGTGAGCTCTTTCTCCAGTTCTTTTATCCTTTCCTTGAGAGTTTTTATTTCTCTCGCTTTCTCAGCCACATTTTGCTTTGATTTATCATACTTCTCATTCAGCTTGGCCAAATTCTCCTTGGCTCCGTTCAGTTTTGTCATCTGGGCTTCGAGGGCCTGAACCTCATTCAACAATTTCTGCATGTCGAGGCTCGGAGCCTGCTCTGTAGATGGTGTTGGTGCTGCTGTAGATATTGATGGTGTTGTTGTTGTTGCTGCTGCTTCTGTGGGAGGAGGAGTGATCTTTGGAGGTTCCTCAAGGTTAATAACCTCTGGAGGGGGCTGACAAGTCTGGCCTCCCTCTTTCTGCTGCAGGGCTGCCTGTAGTGTAGCCTCTGTGTCTTCCAGCCTCCCTTCTGTCTGCACTAGTTGCTTATGCAGTGCTACCAGCAATGTAGCTATCTCTTGTTCTTGCTTCTGCTGGGCAACCTCATCTGTTTGGGGGTGAATGGTTGCTGGGAGCTTTACCTTCTTTCTCAGGGCTGCAAGGTCTACATCTCTTATTTTTAGCAGCGTCTGTATGGCCTTTGGATCCTTGGGATCATGCCCCAGCTCTATAATTATATCTTCCAAAGACTTGATCCTGTTTTCTTTGGCCAGGGAGGATGCTTTCTCCAACTCTAGTTGGGCAGCTGTATTGTTTAGGCTGTTTTCCAGCATTTTTGCCAACATTGCTTTCTCTGCCAATGTTGCATAGACCATTTCGCCCGTTTGCTTATGAAGTTCTATTTGGTCCATGGGGTGAATGTCTTTTGCAAGAACCTCCAGGTTGGTTCTTATGTAGTCTGCAGCTGACTGTGGCTGCACCGTGGTGGGCATGAAATGACTCATGGTCATTTTTCCTTTTGAGATGTCATATGCTAACATAAGCCTCTGTTGATTTGTAGGTGCCATCTTTAGCAACTGATTGTAGATTTTGAGCCTGAGTGGCTCATTTCTTCTCTTGATATCAGTAAACTGTTGCTTGATGTTTACCTCTGCTTTCCTTTGATGACTTGAGGAGTTGACCTCTCCTCCAAGATTTCTCTCTTGTTCCTGCTGAAAGAACTAGCAGATACCTCCATGCTTAGTGGGCCCATTATCACCGATTGCCACATAGGCATTTCTTCCTCAGAGAGGGGATTTAATCTCTGACTTTTCTCCCCTTGATTTGTGGACGTGGTAAGGGGAGTCTCCTGCTCTCTGTCCCTCTTCTTTCCTTTTTCCACCTTTTGTGGAGTTTGGAGCACTGAGGTCTCCACCATTTTCTCTTGCCCAGAAGGCATGTTCTCTTGAGCCTGTTGCTCAGTAGGTGTTGGGGCTTTAGCCATTTGTTCTTGCTACCCCTCTTCTTGAGGTTCTTCTTGCTATTCTTGTTGTTGTTCTTGTTGTTGTTCGTCCTCCTTTTGTACTTGCTGCTTTGTTTGTTGCTCTGTTGTAGGAGGTGGCTATTCCTGCTCCACCTGCTTGCCCTTATCTTTATTTGTTTCCTGTTGGGAAATTTCAGCTACCTACTGCTGGGCTATGGAAGATGAGGCAGCTGCTCCAATTTGCCTTTGACTGGAGGAAGAGACCTGCCCACAATGTTCCAAGTCAGCCTCTTTCTCAAGATTGCTTGTTTCTTTTCTTAGCATTTCTTCTTTACCAATTGGCTCTTCTAAGGTGCCTTCTTTCTACTTTAGGGCATTGGCATACTTCTCAATGTGAGGCAGTTTCACATGAACATAGCCACCCAATTTGTACTTTATTATCCTAAGGGAAATGAAGTGATTAGGGTCATAAGGAACCCACTTGAAACTGGTTTGAAGTCTGAGGGTTTCTAGAATCCTATCAGCTTCCTTCCATCCTTCCTCCTTCTTATTGTACAAGAAGGGGCCCAGCTGATTCCTCACCTTTAGTTGCACCTTCTTTCTTTTACTTTGGAAATGGACAAAGTCTGCATTTCCAAACTGCCTGAAGTACTCTAGGGCAAAGAGTCTCATAGGGACATATTTTGGCAGCCTATAGGGATTCAGCTCACAGCCATATACCCTGATTACTGTGTGGTGTTGGTAGAAGTACCAATCACCAATGCTGTAGGATTTTGAGAGTTGAAGAATTCTCTGCATTTCATCTGTCAATCTGGGAGGAGGGACACCCAACAACAAGGTCATAGCTGGATGAATGAACAAATCAATAAATTCACAGTATGTGTAAGGTGAATAAGGCAGAAGATGGAAAACTGAAGACCAATACACAACCGACCTTGGGCTTCCCTGGGCATCTAGCTTTTTTAGAGGGACAGGGAAGGAATCAGGCTGATAGAACAAGAATAAGTGATATATGTACCTGGTGTATTTAAACACCTTCTCCCTCTCCAGATTCATTAACTGCTCATGAATCTTATTAGCAATAAAAGTGGAAAAATCATAATGTACAGTAGGAGGCACCCCTGGGGAGAAAATGGACAGCATTGCCATGATGGTTTCATCCACATCCTCATATGTCCCATAACCCAGGATATAACTGATCAAATCTACCATCATTTTGCCCAGCTCATTAAGATATGGATATGCTATGGGAAGGGCAGTGGCCATAGATTGATATTGAGGCTGGATAAACAATTGGTTAACCCTGGCAATCTGATCACTG
This sequence comes from Pinus taeda, assembly GCA_000404065.3. Taxonomy (NCBI): domain Eukaryota; kingdom Viridiplantae; phylum Streptophyta; class Pinopsida; order Pinales; family Pinaceae; genus Pinus; species Pinus taeda. Next base: position 23,692 of record APFE031689556.1, read on the forward strand.
GACAACTTGCCCCCTTTAGTTATCAAATCATGGATGGAGAGAGGAGTTAGGGGTTTTGTGGTGTGAAAGTGGAGCATTTCATTGATGGCCTCAGGGGTGATATGGAACAATACTGAGCCTGAGGGGCTGAGGGCGGCTCTCTGATAGGGGTCATAGCTCGACATGCATTGTTTTATCAAGTTTGGGAGGACATTGACTTGAGGGAGGTTGTAAATGGGTATGTGGGAATCCCAAATTCCTAAGGTGTCAGCCCCACTGAGATGTTGGGCCTTTAATTCATTCTTTAGGTGAATATTGAACTTAGCTGTCATGGGCATGGAGTCTAACATCTGATAATCTTTATCACCTAGGGATTTCCACTCTAGCTCTCTGTGTGGGGCATTCAGAGGTTGAACATTCAGGACTATTGGTGTCTCCATGGCTAAGCAGTAGTTATGACTTGGTGCTGAACTGGTTTTTAGCGGGAAGGAGACCACAAAGGGCTAATTTTGTAGAATTAAAGTCAATTGTAAGGGTAAATGAGGCAACTGTGGTGACAATGGTGCAGAATGCTCAACAAGAGTTAATTGGGGGATTGCAGGAGCTGGCAACTCTGTTTTCTTTGTGAATTATGCTTTTTTAGGTTTACAGTCCACGAATGTGCAGACAGAGTGGGAATTTGGGGAAGGGTGACTGTAAATGAGTTCAGCAGGTGAAATTCAACCCTGCACCTATGAGGAATACTTGTTTTCCTGGGGATTTGCTGGTGAAAACAGGTTGTTTTACTCTTGTAAATTTATATGGATATAACTTAGCTTTGAAGGGATGCTCTGGGTAAATACCTGGTGAATTGCCGGCAATGGTGACAAATACAGGCGGGTTGTAGGCGGCAGCGTTCTTCAGGTCGATTTCAGCAAGTTCGCGGCAGATGGACGTAATTTTCATGCAGAGGAGAGCAATAGTTCTTTCAGCGAAAAATGAGAAAAAAACGGAAAAATCGGCTAAAATATGGACTTTTGGGTCATTGGCACGCTTTTTGGATGACATTAGCATGACGTCATCAGGTGGGGTCAGGGTCGGGTGACGTCAGCATGACGTCACCGGGTGATGTGGCAGTCTATGAGTGGTCCACGGGGATTGCATAGGTGGAGGACACGTAGGATCTCTAGCGGTCGAGGGTGCTGACAGGGCGCCAAGTGGAAGTGACGTGGGCGGGCGTGGCGGTGGCGTGGGCAAGCGGTCTTGCAGAGTGGTAAGCGGGTTTTCTTGGACCGCCTTCCATACGGTCGCGGTATTTTCAGAGGGCGCTCCGAGAGAATATAAGGGTGACGTGTGGCAGAGGCCTGACGTCACCCTCTGACAATTTCTCGGAAGGTAACTTTCGGTCGCGGATGACCGTCCGATATGATGTGGGCCGTCGGATTGGAAGGCCCAGATCCGACGGTCGACGGATCGATAAGATGCGCGGGCAATACAGGCTGCGGGGAAGGATAAAATATTATTTTCTCTGAAATTCGCGCCTGGTGAAACTTTGGAAAAAGTGGGTTTTTCGGGTTTTTTCAGCGTTACGAGTTAAATGGGTTTTTTCAAAGGTTTATTTGCAAAGTGGGTTTAAGGTTATTAATCCGAGAAAATCTCGGATTAATCCCAGGATTAATTCTTTGGCACTCTTTGGGTTGCGCTTAAATGTTTTAGCGCTGGAAGACCTTCAAATTCACACATAGAGCTATAATGCTCGGGAAGGGGATACATAGATTTTATTTTTTTTTTGGGTTTTTTGCTAAGTTTTACATAGTAATAGGGGGAATAGGGGGTATAAGGAGTTACATAATGATAGGTTAGTAGTTAATATGGATGAAGAAGGGGGTGGATGAGGGAGGTAGAATACTAAGTCCTTTATATGAAATTAACTTAGTTTTGGGGAAGTAGATCAAAATGAAAAGAATTTTGCACAAGAAATGTGGCTATTAAAGAAACTTAGAACCAACAAAATACTTTTATTTTCTTTGTGTACATGGGTGGCATAGGGATGTAAGTTATGAATGTAATAGGGGGTGACTTGGAAGTTAGACATGCTCCATTAGGCTTCTACAAGACTGCTGCAAATAGGCCATTTGCATTGGCCCCATGTTTTTACCTTTGCTTTAGGCCAGTGCAATGCTCTGAACCAAACTTTATGCAACCCCCTCTACCTACCCACTCTATTGCCTAGCATTTTTTGTTACTCCCAGGAGGGTGCACTTAGATTTGCAAACCCTTTTGTGCCTTTTCTTTTCCTTTGGCTTTTTCATTTGATTCTCTATCTATAGCTACCCTTATTGCTTCCAAGGCCCCGGATTAAGCAGTTGGGAACCTTTTTCCTCTACCTATCTACTTTACCTACCAAGATTGAGCTATTTGGACATGTTTCTTTCTCTAATCTATAACAAAAATTGAAACATGGCATGACCCAGCTTAGGCTATTGGATCACCCATCAAAAATAGGGCAGCATCAACCAAAACAAGCATACTTCTTCCACAAGAATATGAGATCTTTGTATGACCAAAGTAGATCATATTGGCACTTCCCTTGCCAATCATGAAATATGAAACCTATTGGTATAGGTATCTAACACTGGGTATGTTCTGATGTCTGAAATAGCTGCAAAGTTATGAGTTTGAATTTGCAGATCTGTACGTGTGTTGTCTTTGGTAAAAGTGCGTATACACGCAGGTTGGGTTCGTCCAAGTAGCGTATACAGTATGAAGTATGATATTTGAAGTTGCTATTGGATCTAGTTGTTGTTGCAAAGTTATGTAGTCTGTTCTGTGTTCTGGTGACTGTGTTGTTGACAAGGTTTCAGTATTGGGTGATTCAGAGATTGATGATGCAGGTTGTATTGCAATGGTGATTGTTTTATGGATCCAGTATGAAAATGTATGAAACGTGGTCCCTGGATGATCGTAGGCCAGCACCTACGTACTGGTAAACATATTGGCCAGTACAAGAGCCAGGGGCTTGTAGCTCCCTTCCATGAGCATATGGAAAACGAGTGAAGGTTGGAGCCTTCAGTAGGCTAGCGCTTACGTACTAGTAAATGGAACGGCTAGTACAAGAGCTAAGAAGGTCGTAGCCTTCTGCAGGTAGAAGCTTGCGTACTGGTAAAGGACTACACCAATACATTGTAAAAGAAGTTTCTTATTAAAGGAAGATAGAAACAAATTGCAGCAGGTGGTTTTCACCCACATTGGGTTTCCACCTTATATCATGGTGTTCATGTGTGCTCTTTATGTGTGATGATTTGTTCTGTTTACTGTTCATATGGTTAATAATGTTCTGATGCATTCACTGAAGATGAACTAACTAAATCATAAAGGTTACTGGATGTACGCTAGTTGCTTTTAACACAGTCGCGTAAATACGCGGATATCCTTAACTGAAGTAGCGTATATGAATATGAGTATGAAAATGAAAAAGTATTTGATTTGATAATACTGATTCACCCCCCCCCCCTCTCAGTATTATTTCCAACAATTGGTATTAGAGCGGGTCCTTCGGTAGAAGCTTGATCGCTTGAAGGAGATCCGTAGAACAATGGGAAAGAAAGCGCGTCAAAAGAAGAAGACAGCTCAAAGGAACAATGACAGCCTGCCGGTGAGTGGAAGCAAATATTCAGATCCTGAATCACCTCAGATTGAAGATGGACAAGAAAACGAAGCATCAGATAAAATCATAGATCAAGAAGATCTACCTAGCAAAAGGGAGAGTGCCCTCAAAGAAGAAATTATCATCTTAAAAGCTCAGCTGGAATGTTCTTTCAGAGTTCGTCAAATGCTGCAGGTGCTGAATGAAGAGGAAGAAAATGATATTCTCAAACTAAGGCAACAAGTGGAAGAAGGAAGAAAGTCTGAAGATACCTTGAAGAAGCAATGTCTGGAAAAAGAAGAACAACATCAAGTTGAGGTAAATATCTTGAAAGGTAAATTAGAAGAAAAGGATAAATTATTGCTATTTCAAGATAGTACTAAGATTTTGGATGATATTATTAGTAGTCAACGGTCTCCTGCTATCAAAACTGGTCTTGGTTTTCATGAATCTATTGAAGGTGAGACAAGGAACTCTAATGCAAAATCTGAAATCCCCAACAAGAAGTTGAGAGGTCAATCCCATCAGCAACCAAGGAAAGAAATACCTCAAAGAAAATATTTCTCTCCTAATTATGGAAGTAATAGACGATTATTTCCTTCAATGAATAATGTTGAATGTTATGTATGTCATAGTCATGGACATGTTGCAACTAGATACAGAAGTAGAATGGTTCAAGACCATCACACAGAAAGATCTTCACATTCCAGGTACTTCAAAGGATATTGTTTTTCTTGCAATATGTTTGGTCACAAAGCTATTGATTGCTATAGAAGGAATAAGAAACATATAAGATATTATGCATGTAACAAGCTTGGACACATAGCAAAGGAATGCAGGAGAAGATTTTGGGCACCATACCAAAAGGAGAAAACATCATCACAGATGAGATATGGAAGAGAAAGGAAGTACAGCCAGAAAGAGGTAATATAGTAGAGTACACAGACATGACAGACTCAGAGGAAGCTGAAAATGTGGAACCTCTGTGTTCTAAATCTCATACGTGTGTTTCATGAAGACAAGTCACGTATATACGCGAGTTAGATGCTGCACAGTCGCATATATGATGTTTTGAAAGAAAGTAGCAGTACAGAAGTCTGATATGGTTCATTCACTATTTGATGATAGCATGGCACAGGTTAAGGGGGAGAGTATACTTAAATAATGCATTGTTGGCATTTTTGATGAGAAGTCTTTGGTGATGATGCTTATGTAGCTAAATGATACATCTTGCTACTTATTGTTGGTCAGTCAAAAGAATGGTATTGCAGGTTACAGGTCTGGATGTTAATGACATATGCTTATGGTACAGATCATACATGGTAGATGTTGGTCTTGATTAGATTGCTGGTCTTTGTTTTATTATCCCACTATGCATGGGATGGATGACATAATGGGTCTTGTTGTTGAGTCTTGTATATGTACTTGGTTGTCATATGTAAACAATTGGTATATCCCCACTTAGTTGGATGGATGAGTTTAAAGTTCACACTTGGTTGGGAGAATGATGTATGTATAGATTCATGTTATGCTTTTGCAGGCCTTGCATGTGCTCAAGGGGAGCATGGACAGATTGGTACATCTCGACATATGCAAAGGGGGAGCTCAATCAGAGATTTCAGCAGATACTCAGGGGGAGTATGGACAGCAGATGGAGATCAAAGAAGAGAATATCTTGGTCCGCCCTTTTCCCTTGATGTCAAAGGGGGAGAGTGACTTGGTGTGGTTGTTTCCATCAAGTCCAAAGGGGGAGATTGTTGGCATTATGATTCAATTATTGTCCTTGATGGCAACTCACTCAAAGGTATGATACAAGTGATGGCAACTCACTCAGAGGACATATCATAGTGCAACAGGTAAAGAGAGTGATATACGCAGGTTGACCATGATGAAAGTGCATATATACGCGGGTTATCTGAGAAAAGGCACGTACATGTACACACGCAGGTTCACAGAAGGAAAGGCGCGTACATGTCGGAAATGACGGCCCCATGTATTTGGTCCAAGGTATTGGTTCTACATGGTTTTGGACCATGGTATTGAGAGAAGCCTAAACCTATATAAGGAGAAGATCATTAGGCCAAGAGGGAGTGCAAGAGTGAGCAAGTGATGAACATCTGATGAAGTGTGAGATCCAGATGCTAGCATCTCATGGATAGCCTCAATAATGGAATTTTAATGCTTCTTCCCTTTAGTTCCAAGCCACACCAAACACACTATTCTCCCTTCACAAACATGAACTAGAATGCTACAACCTATAGATATCTTGTTGGTTATTCAAGCTCCAAAAAGACTAGTTCAGCTTGGAAAAGGAGGAGTTTATATAGCTTTGATGGAGGGGAGATGGTTCCTATTATGATGGGAGAGGGAGTATCTCTTTGGTTTGTTCCATCTTAATAGGCGAAAAGAGCCCAAACTGAAATCCTTGGCTCTTTCCAACCCGACCATTTACCAGACTTCTGTTATGAAGCTTCTAGACCTAGAAACTTCGACTCCATATTAAAAAAACTTGCCGAAAGAGGATCAGTATGAGTGACAAAGGGTTGATTTGTGTTGTACGGCACTAGGCCTGGTTTTAAACCCTACAAATTTGTGCGCGTAAGGAATTGATCACTAGCGCCCGCCTTGCAAACTTGGGAAAAAGGAAGATTCTTAGTAAATGATGCAAAAGGGAAATGTTCTACTCGTGAAGAGGGACATAAGGGTAGTCTCTTCATGATGGGAAAGCATGTAGGGTTCACTATTGTTATAGACATATTTGGGAACTACAACCCCAATCACATATGTCCATAAACCAAGGGCTTCTAAGCTCCTAAAAGTGTTTTTTCATACCCTAAAGGAACAAGGTTAGTTGATTACATCATTTCCCAGAAGTTCTCCCTGAAAACCTACTCAGAACTGGTCAAAACTAGACCATCTCACCTGCTCAATGGTCAAGGTGTGATGCATCTCACCTATTGCACATAGGGGGTGTGATGCATACTAAAAATCCCTTCTATAGGGTGCGATGGGCGAGAGTAGACAAATGGCATAGGCAGTTTGCTAGGTGGAAACCTAGAGAATCTTCTAGAAACTGCTCATTTGGCACTTGCCTCTTTGAATTCGCCCAGGGATGAGTAAGAGATCATAAAATATCCAAGTGGAACCAAGAACTATCAGTGAAATGACACTAATCAAAATCCTAGAAGCTAACTCACCCACCTGCAAATATCTATATATGGATCCCTCATCCTAGAGATCTAGAGCCTATAATTTTGTATTTTGTAAGGAAGTGTTGTTGGGTTCTCTGTGAAACATCATAGTGTTGGGTGATCTAGCTTTTCATGAGGTGAAGAGGGCTTTCATGCTGGGAGGATGGCTTTGGGGTAGACCATTGGGTTGTAATCCTCTCTTCTACTACTTCTATCAATAAAGCTATTTGAGTTTTCCTCCATATTCTTGTATATTTCTAAATCTTGTATTGATATATGCATTTGTATGGTTAATATATATCTAATCCTATATTGTTTATGGTCATAGATCTCTATGCTTTGATGGTATTATGCTACTTTGACTCTACAGGTGTTTCTTTGAAGTGGGACAAGTGAGGAAGGAGTGGGAAATCTCTATCAAAGGAGGGAGGAAACAAGCAAGGAGCCAAGCAAAAGACTGAGGTTGGTACTCTTTGCTTATCTCTCATCTATCTCTCATAAAGGAAGGCACTAATAACTTTAATTTGTTTGTTTCTAAGATAGCTACCCATCTTAGTGGGACTAGAAGCTTTGAATGGACACTAGTTTTCTCGATAACAAAATGGCGACTCCACTGGGGAGCGAATAGTTTGATTTTTAGTCACTATTGTTTACTTTATAATCTACAGATGGACCCTGAAGTTAAGCTAGCTAGCCTTCGAACTGCTTTTGCTATGCAACTGCAAAGTAGATCAAAGTTGCTTTAGTCAATCTCTGGGTTAGTTGATGAACTGAACATCTAACTTACAAACATCCTAAGTGCCATGGTGGTAGCTCAAATAACCTCATTAGATTAGCCCCTAAACTTTGTGTTTACTGCCTATCATTAGCTCAGCCTAAATCTGTGAACTAGCTGCAAATTGTGAGCAAAAACCATGCTAACTCTCGTTCTTAGACCATCGCACTATCTCTCATTGACAGTTTGGATGCATCGCACCTCCCGTGTGCTGCAGGTGAGATGCATCCCTGTTTCCCTGTGTTACAGGTGCAATGATTAGGTGAGACTGTTTTTGCCTCCAGATTTTGGTTTTCTCTTCATTGTCTTCAGCTTTATTCATTAGTTTTGCTGTCTATGATCAGTATATCACCGTTGAAACTCTCTTCCTTTTCATTATTCAGCCTCCATTAATAAAGAATTGTGAATTTTTTTATGTATTTTTCATCATTTGCAATTCTCCTTTGCAAACGGTAGCTTAATTGAATTGTCATCTTTTGATTTGAAAGTGTCACAACTGTCATTTTCATTCAAAGAAAAGAGTGTTGTACAGTCTTCCTCTTTTAGATAGTCGATTAAACTTTTCCTATTATATGTGATTTGGATCATCAATTCTTTGAAGTGTCAAAAGTAGTTTTCAAGTCGAAATTGAAACTGTCGTCTAAATCTTCCTTTCGTTTTGAAAAGAAATTGCTAAAGTGTCACTTTGAGGCAAGATAGTTTAGATCTGTACTTAGTTTTCTTTTTGTCATTCTCACATTAAGGAAACTAAAAAACAAATACATGCATGTGCATTTGCATTTAGACTACATGCGGAAATTGATTTAGGACAGTGCATCTTAGTGTGTGCTCTCTGCTCTATGTTGAAAGGATTTTACTTCCCTTTCCTTAGTAGCTAGGATTTTAATTGCAAAAAGAAAGTAAACAATTGTTTATCATCTTATATTGCATATTTAGAAATTATATATCTACATCACGCGGTGAACCTTAAAGGCAAACTTCTTGAGAAAGATCAATTGTAAAATAAACTTCAATGAACATAAAAACGCTTTGGAACCCAACAAACAACATCTAGAAGTCTAGGCTAGAGATGTATTCCAGCGTCATAAAGCCTGGTAACTATCGTTTTCATCGTAGGTTGGGTGATTCCTCGTTTTTGATACGACAAGTGCTAGTACGGACTTGTGCCCCCATGTACCATCGAGTATATATTGGGAGACCGCGATAGGCTATATCCTTTATCCTTAGGAAGCCGTGTCTGCTTCCCTATTGATCACAATGCACTGAACACAACATTCGGGAAGATTGACTACCTTACATAAAACGTATTCTGCAGTTTTGTGATTGGTTTGGTAATCCCTCTATCTAGATTTCCAGAGTAGTCACTTTCATTCCTTTTCAGACTCCTTAAAATAAAAGTTCTATCTGAGCACTTGTCACTTCAGGCTCATTAAAAATCAAAGGCGACTAGAGTCATCTTTAGCTTTTTCTCGACACTTTAAAATTGAAAAAGCATGTTGTGTCAAAGCGTCATAAAATTTATTTTATTCAGAATAACATCATTGTTCCCTCCTTGGTCTTAGGTTGAGAAAATGGAGTCCACCAATCAAGGATTTCCCCTTGGGGGGAATCCTAGTCCCTTCTCCTCTTGGGGAGATGTTGGTGCTCCTCATATGGCTACTTTGTCCCTTCCAGGACTTAGAATCGGCTTGCCAGTATGGATTTTCTCGACCACTGTCGTTCAAAAGACTGTGATTCCTGAGAAATCAAATCAGCAACTAGATGATACTAGAGTTATCTCCCAACCTTCTACTTCGTTTGTTTCTCCCTCTCCTTCTTCCTCTTCGCTTGGTAAAACTAATAACATTAAAAACCAAGTAACTAAGAAGAAGAAGAAAGGGAAGGAGAAGAAGAAGAAGAAGCCAACGACGAAAGGGGGAAACCATACATCGTTTGGCGAAAATCCACACATTGCACTGTGCAAACCTAAATCTCTATGTGTCATTTGAAAAGGAGACCACTATCATCGATATTGTCCTTGCATCCCACAGATCTTAAGGGACTGGTCTCCCCGCTTGCACAATCTGGTGTCTTCAACCTCTGATGATCCAGAAAGGAAGATCTAAATTTCCTTGTAGACTGTGTGAAGGCGATCATGCCCTCCACTGTTATTAGTTCATGGACGAAGCTAAAAGAGTCTTGGATAACCGTCCTGCTTCACCGCTGCGGCTTCCTCCTGGATACAAGAAACTCTTGCCGAGTCCATTACTAGTTGAAAATCCAATTGACACACCTTTGTTGTTGGTTGAAGCACCTACCATTGAAGATAAACCCTTTGAGTCCACATCGGACCAAAGTCAACAAGTCGAGACAACAGTTGACCCATTCTTGTCTTCAGAAGGTCCACCTTCAGATGATACAGTCACCAAAGAGAATGAGAACGACACTGTTCAAATTCTTTTTTTTTAACACAGAATTCGATGAACCTGGGGGATATCTACCCATTCCTTTACTGCAGAAAGGAAGTTCATCAGAGATTCATCTAGCCGTCTAATTGGTCCCTCCTCCAAGCAATCTAGTTATTTCCTTCGATTGGAATCTACTAGGGAGACCCCGCCTACCATCTAATGTACCATTCCGAACCATAGTACAAGCTTACAGAATGATCATGGTTGGTACTATCGTAGATGAAGGGGCTTCTGTGTGTATCCTTTCCTCAACTTCTTGGAAAGCACTTGGTTCACCATCGCTTCTGCCTGAGATTCGAAATCTGTCAGGCTTCAACAAAGGAACCAGTCGACCGTTAGGGATCCTTCCAAATTTGCCTATAACTTTGAGAAGGAAAACTGTTTATCTCAACGTGATGGTAGTCCAAGGGCCATTAGATTACAATCTACTCCTTGGACGTGACTACATTTATAGCATGGGAGCTATTGTTTCCTCACCCTTTAGGGTGATGTGTTTCCCGTATGAAGGCAGAATGGTCCAGCTCGCTGACCAGCTTTTATTTCCTAGTTCAAACACAGCTAATAGTTAAATACCATTCCTAACTAGTCATTTTGCACAAGGAATGTCTCATCAACCCCTAGTCCATCCACCTGATGAGTGCGAATGATTCGGTGAATGTGACTAAACCCAGGGGGCATGCACCCTGGTCTGCTTCGGTAGGAAAACCTCAGATATAAGGTAGGTGTTATCTCAAAATCAGACCCTGGAAGGCTGCAGACCAGGAAGACTTCAAGTAACTGTTTCAAACCTACTTTAGGCTGAGGCTTAACCTCCTCAACCTGAGAGGGCTCTCTCTAAATGGATTAATGATTTTGATTAAAGATAAGATGGCTAACTCTAATAGAACAATTCTGAAAAATATGATTGATGGAAACACATTTAACAACTATCCATTGGGCTTATGGAGTCAACAACACCTCAATATAACAATGAACTCAACCTTACATGGAAGTCAGGGCATTCAACATTTAAACATTCAGAACATAAACTCATATAGGACCACACAGTTTATAAATGTATACAGGAAGTCAGAGCACATTCAATGAATTCTGAGTGATTATACATCCATAACACTGCAAGAATTAGGAAAGGACAACATCACATATTCTGAACATAAAAAATCCCTTATGAATCCTGAGAAGTAAAGCCAAACATGTATTACTGAAACTGAGTCTTACATAAGCCAAATACAAGCTTTTTCATAAAATTTCCCCTCTATTGTACATTACATCTTCTTCTATATATAGAGCTCTTATTCTAACTGATCGAGATTCCTCCTCAAGCATGAGGGGAATTCGAAAACTACTTCTATTACTAACAACTCTTAAACTCTAACTACTTTAATAAATACAAGATAGTGTTGGCTGGAGTTTTTTAGAGATTTAAATCAACTATGACTCTAACTCCATATTACATGCATAATGGCCTTAATTAAGATGATTTCTTTCTTTGACATCTGGTTCTCTTTCAGTTTGGCTGAGATGGGTGTTTAATGCTCCATGTTGACCTTGAACGCTGTACCTTCTCCACTCTCCAGAAAAATTGGGAGCCTATCCTTGCTTCTCGGCTTTATGGTCTTCAAATCTTCATGAGTAGGTTTTTAATTGTTATCCCTCCAAATATGACGGTGACCACATTGTGATGTGTTGTCCACTATTATGAAACCTGATTTGATGATGTGCCATCCACTATTTTGAAAACAAAAAGGGAAAACGCATTCAAGCTTGTCTGATGCATGCTTCAATTCTCTTATAATATGACAAAATTGCCACTTTTTTAATTCAAATCCTTTATTTCCACTTGTGCTATTCTGATTGGCTATTGTAACTTCAGGTGTTCTCATTGTATACAACTGTCCTTCAAAAATTTCCCGCTTCAACTTCAAAACTGCTTGATTTAAGTTGCAATCATCACCTTCAGCAGTTTCGTAGCGCGCTACGAAACTGTTGAGTTGTTTAAAAAACTTGTTTTTAATCTGAGACCTTTATTAATCGAGTACTTTGATTGCCAAAAACTTCTCTAGACTTTCCAAAGGCTGAATAGGGATTTAGATTTCTTCAGAAATATAATATCAAGCAAACTTATCAAAATTTTTGAAACAAAATCTTACTTGAAATGTAACCTCATTTAGCAGGTCCTTTAAGTTGGTTTAGCTGTGCCTTCAGATCTTCAATTTGTTTTTTCATAACCTTATTACCAGCTCTTAGTTGCATATTGATCATTCTGATGTACTTGGCTTCTTTGATTGCTGGTACTGTCTAGGTGTGAAATTGTGTATTGCAATCAACCATTTCTACTGCTGCATTCTCTTCCCATAGAGTTTTAATTCTATAATAGTTTTCTTGTATGATTGCATGTCTTCTAGCAGCTTTCTTCAACTTGGAAATCTCATGCTTAGCAGATTCCAATTGGCTCTTTAGGTCTGCTATATTGTCTTCTTTAGATGTAATGACTGTTTTGCTTGTGCTCTTCTTTTGCCAATGTTGTGTCCCTTCCTCTGTTTCCTCTGTTCTGGGCAGTGCTTCCTGTGCTTGCTGGAATCTCCTTGTCATAGGTCTTCTAGGTTTAAAAACAAACTCTTCAGTTGGCTCATCAAATTTAAGCCTTTTTGAGGCCTTGGTTTTCTTGGGTCTTTCTTGTTCTGACTGCATCAACTCAATTTGAATTGGTTGAGACTGCTCAAAATCAATAGCCTGTAACAAGTCATTTAGACTTCCCTTGGACACTGAACTTTCTTCCACTGCTATAGCTTTACCTTTTTCCTTATTTATCTAGCTTCTTGTTCTTATCCTTGAGACTACTTCAGATGTGCTTGTTTCAGGTACAGTCTTCTTACCCTGATCTTTTTCCTTAGTTGATTGCTGAGGTTGATCTTGGATGATGAGTGGCTTCAGTTGTTTCCTTGCTTGTAAATTTGGAACTCTTTTAGCTCTTGCTTCTGTTTGGAGCTCAGTTATTGTAAAGTCTCGTGCAGGTTGAGGAGTGAGGCCAGTTTGGCTTTTGAAGCCAGCCATAAAAATGAATGAATTCCAATCTCTGTTCACCTTTTGAAGGCCATCTAAAACTAGTAGTTTGATCAAACCATGATGAAACAAAGAGGTTTCACAATCCTCTTTCCTCAGTTGTACCTTATCACACATCTTACTCAAACTACGGAAAAGATAAAAAGGTAAGTCTATAGAGACCTTCCCTGTGAAATGCAAAAGGAGTTTAAAATGGTAAGAGTAAACCTTGTTGTACCTTCCTTCACAAGTCAGATATTTCTGTATGCACGTGAGTAAATGAGCATAATATTCTTTGACATAACTCCTGGGCACTGCCTTACTTAAATCTTCATTTACAAATTCATCCTTCAAGAACTCCTTGCAAGGATTCATGTCAAACTTGAAATTTTTAAACCATTGCTCTTGTCCTCGTGGGATCTCTGTCACAATAGATATCACATCTGGCGAAACCTGCAATTCTATCATGGCTACCTGTGATTTTAAGCCTGTGAAGTTGAGTGCAAATTCTTTAGTTACCTGTGCGTGTCCTCCTTGTAACTTTTTGCAAAATTTCCAGCACCCGACCTTTTTGAATGCTTTCTCCACCTCTTTATTTCTCAGCGTTATATCTAAGCCTTCAGGTTCGATCCTTAGACGTTTTCCGGATCTGTGCTCCTTCTTCTCCATTGATTCTTCCAAATCTTAGCAAACAATGACTACCAGCTCCGGTTGGAATTGTGATTTAACTTCTGTTTGAATTCAACCTCGCTTGATTATCAGCCTCGCTTGATTATCAGCCTTGCTTGATTGTCTTTGTAGTTGAAATTTTAAATTTTGCCGTTTAAAATCCCTCAAGTTGTAATCTTGCAGATTTGCCATTCATGCAAGACTTACAACCATCATAAAGATTTATGCACGGTAGTCTTTCTTGGGAATGTTGATTCGTGTGTATCAACAAATCTAGTGATGGTGATAGTGACAATGAGTGGTGAAAGGTGATAAGAGGGGTACATGAGCTGACGTGAGAAGACACGGCCTATGACTCACCTAACGGACTTGACATTTCGGGAAAGATTCGCTGCGAAATGTACGAATCCATGATTTCGCAGCGCTGACAGTTTAAATTTGAATGATGCGCTGCGAAACTGCCTAATCCGGATTGTGCTGCAAAACTGCCTAATTGGGATTGTGCTGCGAAACTGCCTAATTGGGATTACGCTGCGAAAACATTTTAATGGTGTATATGCGCTGCGAAATTACAAAAAGGTTCGGTGACTGACACAAGATAACATGTGGCTATAAAACAATGGTAGATGGAGGGGGACCAATGGAAGCTGAGAATAATCTAACTAAAAAACTCTTCAAAACTTCAGACTCTAAGGGAAGAAAACTAAAACAACAATAGACTAGCACTGACCTTTGTCATCGGGCTAGGATGAAAAGTTACATATCTCAGTTTTAGTTCTAAGTGATAACAGTAGGTTTCCTCGTAGGATATATGACCAATCTGACATACCCATCCGTTTAGGAAAATGGGATTAGACTGGAAATATCATTTCCTCATCGAAGGTTATGTGATTGGAACTGAAACCATTCACCTTTGTCTATTTCGATGGACAGAGCCAAGGAAGTGTTTTGTTGGCAAATGCGGACAAAACAACCTTGCTTTAAGGCAAGAACTTCCATATGGTAACCTAGAAACTCTACTACTCTTTATATCTGGGGGCATGCAAACCTTTTGCATGCAAGTGAAAAATGACCTTTTATTTTCGTAGTTTGTAGGCTAGTTTTCTTAGTTTGTAGGTTCTCAACCCTTTAACCTTGTAGGTGGGTCATCCCTAGCTTGCATAAAAAAGGCTCCAGAGCAAAGTTGCGCATGGGGCAAGCTCCCTAAAAAATAAACCTACTAATGAGAGATATCCTTATTATATGACTGGCATGAGCAATGTTTCCGCAAAGTTCAATTTCGTTAAAAAATTATCCTAGTTACGAGCAATGTTTCCGCAAAGTTCAAGCTCATTAAAATAAACCTAGTTATGAGCATATGTTCCCCCAGAGTTTAAGCACATTAAAAAATGAACCCACTTTCGGTAAATAACCTTTGTGATCGCATTACTATCGGCTTTTGAGCCTTGGTCGTGTTCTTACCATCACCTCCACTTTTTAGCTGATCATCCGACTCCACTTGATTGTTTACCCTTTTGAGGAACAACTGTGAAAAGTGATTATGTTAGCCACTTTCTTTGCATTGTTGTAATTGGAAAGTTCCAAGCCTTACCTGGAACTAGTTGCCACCCGAAAATATCACTCATTCCTCAAAGATGAGTCTATTTTAAGATCTTTTTAGACTTGTAAAATATAAAAATATTGTCGAGCAACTGGCCTCTCCAGCTCGTTAAAGTCATTAGAAGTGCCATCCCTCCTCTAGATTTTAATCTTTTTGGACTCGAGGGATCATTACACAAAAAGATCGAGCGCTTTTCTTTTTCAGCTCGTTAAAGTGATTGGAAAAGTCATCCTTTTCATATCATTTTATACTTTTTCAGACTTAAGGGATTATAGTACGAAAAAGGATTACTGGAGTTTCCTTTCTGTCTCTTTTCAGACTCTCTAAAATTGAAAAGGGTCGAGTTATCTTTGTTGTTAAACTCATTAAAACAATAGCGACAAACTTGTCCATTACAGACAAGAGCGAGTTTCGCTGTCGCTATGCTCATTAGAACATAGCGACAGGTTTTCTTGAAGGGCAAATTATAGAACAAGCATATGTTATCCTCCTCAAGCTTGACAAAAATAAAGAAGTATTGGTCAGAAATGACTGGGGAAAAATTGGGAAGAAAACTTGAAGAAATTTATTGCTAGCAGGTCGCTCTTGAACATGACACTTTCACTCCATCACCATGATTGAGTCGGGTTAGGTTATTCACCAGCCATATCACCATTGGTCCTCTGTACCATCCATTTTTTGGGTTAACGCTACCAATCCATTTTAGGTTGCTAACATGTTCAAGAGAAGTCGCTCAGAGAATTCACCAACCCAGCTTATGCCTCATCTGTTGTAATACCTTCACGCTCCATGCTTTCATGACCGCCACCCTGAAACTTGTATCATCAGATTGTTTTCACCTCCATAATCATTTGCTCCATTCCATGTTGTAGATGTGAGATTCATTAAGGCCCTCCTACAATGGGTCACTTCTTGTCAACATCAGCTCATTATCCAAGAAGTCGACTTAGGAACAACCATTTCAGTACTTTGAAGCTTGCATGCCTCAATGGCAAGTTTCTCACTTCTGGCGACAGGTCTACCTCAATGGCATTCAACCAAAAGATTTTATGCGGTGTTCAACATTGACTCATGTATTCACACCATGTGAATTGTACTTCAGTACCTTGAGGGTCATCATCATTATCGATGATTCCTCCCGCGCCTGTTAACAACTTGCACCATTGGCTAGTAATCAGGCAATGTCTTTCCATGTTCGACATTAGAACATATTTTCACATGGATCGACTTGTACCTCGGTTGAAGATTGAACAAGTTTGAAGACCTCGGATCTAGTTTCATCCATCCGGGCTGCGATATATTCAGGAAAGTAAAGACATCAAATGTACATCATAGCTGCATAGATAATCATCCAAGCTAAGGGATGATAGCTCTACCACAATCATCAATCTGCCACATAGATGGTTGTCTGTTCTATGTACATGAAAATGAATTTATAAAGCTGAGCGTGGGAATGCCTGCCTCAGCTAGATCATGAAAATATTATGAAGATAATGTATTGTATTGTATCTTATTACAGGTCACCTTCCAGTTCGAAAAACCTCGGAACCTCATGATAAAGCATTTCACCTGACATCAGAAGATTTACGACCTCATGCTTTAGGGGGAAAATGTTATAGACATATTTGGGCACTGAAACCCCAATCACATATGTCCATAAACCAAGGGCTTCTAAGCTTCTAAAAGTGTTGTTTCATACCCTAAAGGAACAAGGTCACCTGATTACATCATTTCCCAGAAGTTCTCCCTGAAAAACTACTCAGAACTGGTCAAAACTAGACCATCTCACCTGCTCCATGGTCAGGGTGCGATGCATCTCACCTATTGCACATGGGGGATGCAATGCATACTGAAAAACCCTTCTATAGGGTGTGATGGACAAGAGTAGACAAATGGCAGAGGTAGTTTGCTAGGTGGAAACCCAGAGAATCTTCTAGAAACTGCTCATTTGACACTTGCCTCTCTGAATTCACCCAGGGATGAGTAAGAGATCATGAAATCTCCAAGTGGAACCAAGAACTATCAGTGAAATTACACTAATCAAAATCCCAGAAGCTAACTCACCCACCTACAAATATCTATATATGGATCCTGTTAGTATTAGTCTTTCCAGCCTTCCTCCAGTGATCAAATATGCTCTTACAAAGTGATTTTGAAGTGTCAAGGTCAAATTTTGTCATTTCAGTGAGTCTTCAAAGCAAAATTTGGTCACTAGGCATTAGGTCTAGGGTTTGCTTTAACTCCTTCTAAAGTTGCCCAAATGTCAATCTATGTCACTATTCAGCTGAGTCTATCATCATTCATAGGGTTTTCATTATCATGTCAGTGTCTACTGAGTCATTTTACACCTTGTTCATGCTTCAGTTGTGCCTTGGCAAGTTCATTTCCCTCTAATAGGGCTTTTGAAGGAAATTTCTCTTGGACGGTCAAATCAATGGAAAAACTTGTTTCCTGATGTTCATAAACCTTCCCATATCCTTAATGTACCTTATTAAGCACTTCCCAACACTGAGATCCCCCAAATTCTTCATTTTTCCACAAACCCTAGTTTCTAGCTACAACCTGGCAATTTTCTAGGTTGGGCCTGTGTTTTGCCCTTTTGGACCCTTTCCCCTCACTCAATCTCTGAGCTTCCACTTTCCCCTGCTCCCCAACATCCCTCCCCACTCTCAAAAATTTCCCCAAGAATTTAGAAGCCCCATATCCCCTTCATTTCGCTCCATTTCGACAAAATTCCTTGTTTCACACATCGGGGCAAGTTTCACTCAAATGATGTTGCAGAGAAGTCAAAGATGAATTTTGGAAAAATGAGAGAGATTTTTTTCCACAACATGCCAAAGAAGAAAAACCTCCTTCACTTTTTGCACAGGTGTCATGGTTTTAGATAAATATCAAGAATACCATTGCCTCAGGAGAATCAAAGACACCTCTGAAGTGACCTTGGGAAAATCAAGTTTTCTCCTAGCTTGGTTGGCCAAATGATTTTCTTGATGGGTAAAATGATAACTAGACACAAAGTCCTTTCCAACGAGCTCACGTTTGCTCAATTCTGACACCGGGAAGGCCTTCAAACAGATTTGCCAATGTGCGAGACCTTTTGAGAGGCCTGCGCGACCTTCTAGGCGGTGCGAGACCTTTTGAGCGCCCCTCCACAGTGCAAAAATATAACTGGCGAGACCTTCTGGGCGGTGCGAGACCTTTTGAGCGGCCTGTGAGACCTCTTGAGCTGTCTTGCTGCAAACTTCAAAACAATTTCCCAATCTTTCTCCAAGTCATCAAATTTGTTCAAGGTAGGCTCTTTACACATCATTTTTGTGGTTGGTGATGGATGTAAGCTCTCATGCTATGATTTTAACCTCAAATCTTGCAAGTGAAAGGACATTAGGTGGCTGCAATGAGAATGAGCAAACTGTGCTAGGCTTTGTGTTGTTTCAAGCTATTTTTCCCTTTGGTTTGTTTCCCTCCTTTCCCTTTCACTCACACTTATAGGTTCATCCCTTTTTCCCATATTATTTTATAAATGAAATGCAAATGCTAGATGAGGAAAAGGTGCTTGATGAGTTGTGGAGGATTCGTAGTGACCGAGTCCTAAACCAAAGGAGGCCCGGTGATCCATTGTCTGCTGAGCGAGAATCCATGCTCATCCAGGTGAATGCACATTTGGAGAGGCTGTTGGCTAAGGCCAACCAAGAGAAGAAGCTGTTGAGAAACATGAAAAATCATTATTGGGCAAGGATGCAGGTATGCAAGGTTAGAATGAAAATGTTCCAAAGAAGGTGGTCCGAGGCTCTTAGGCGGAAGAAAAGGACCAATCCACTCCGTATCTTGGCGAAGGCATCCCTAAAAGATCATGGCACTCACTAGCATCAGCTACAGCACAAATCCCAAAAATTTCTGAGAATTTTGGGTAATTTTGGAATTTTTTGGAAATTTACAGGTTTTGGCTTCTCAAAGGGTCTCGCCCCCGGCGAGACCTTTTGTCATCGTAGCTCCATTTGGAAAAAACTCAGCATTTTTGGATTTGGCATGAAAAGTTACACTTGCTCATCCATTAGTAAGAAATTTCATCGAGTTCTGGGCCTCCAAAAGGTCAAAATGCATGCAAAATTTGACTTGCTGCCCCTTTTTTGAGTTGCAGAAACCAGTTTTGGGAGAATTAAGTTTTGACAAGGCAAATGACCTCCAAATTCAAACATTCTAGTTGGGTTGGAAAGTAGACTCGCAGAAATTTCCAACAAGCTATCCTGCACCCAATTCTAATAACGGGAAGGCCTCCAAAAAGAGCTGCAAACGTGTGAGACCCTTTGCGAAAAGGTGTGCGACCTTTTGAGGAAATTTTGCCAGATTTGACCAGTTCAGCCCAGAAAACGCAGTTTGGCTTCAGTTTGACTTTTTGGGGTGAAAGAAGATTATCTTTGATGTAATTATGGCAACTCTAAGACACTTTTACTCTTGTTTAACACTTCTAGGAGATTCATTCATGTAAAGGGTAAAAATTAAATGCATGAATTGGTTTCCAAGTTTATAGAGGCAAGTTGTTTTGATTGCCTATATTTTAATGCTAAGTTTAGAAGTGGTTGAAACAGCTCCTAGAAGGATGAGCTAGACCCCTAGAGGCAAGGAAAGGTGTTAGCTTTCCTATATTATGTATTTTCTTAGTCATTCTGAGAGGTTGGAAGGTTGGACTCTTGAGGGAGAAGCTATCATTGTATTATTTCACTGTATCTCTGCAATTTTTCGCTAAGGAAGACCAGGGTTTGGCAGTCCTTTTTGGGATTCTTGTGGTTACATGTATTGATGGTGTGTTTCTCTATGTACCTGTAAGTGTGTTATGTGAATCATTTCCTTTCTTTTCCTTCTGCATATTAAACAAACGAAGTGTTAAAGTAAGAATTCATGACTGTCATGCTCTGCTTTTAAGTTTGTTTAATTTCAATGTTTTCTACTATTTAAGGAGGATTCAAAGTCATTGTTTGCCCTCCTTAGCTCCTCACCTGTCTTTCTCATCCATTCACCTCAGCTAAAGGCATCAATACGGTCTCCTATCTCGCCCCAAAGAACCCCCTGCAGAAACTATGTCAAATCCCCGCACCCAAAATCGCCACTTCCTCAATTTGCCACCAAAAGCCCAAAAATTTTAAAATCAATCCTTCTAATCATTTACTAGCCTAATATCAGTGTTACCTTATTGGTCATCTTATCCATTGAAGATTTTACAAGATAGACCGAAGAGAGCCTTCTCCTGCCCCGTAGGGCTAGCTACGAGGCTAAAAGGTTTGATGTTGCCTTGAGGTTTGCCTTCTTCAGCCTAAGGTGAAATTTCAAGCGCTAACATACTGGCGACCATACTGGGGAGAAAAAACTTGTTTGTGGGTTGATCTGTTTGTCTCATAAGTCTTAGACGGAGCCTGAAGTTATGCCAGGTAGCCTTCGAAAACGCTCTTGCTTTGCATCAGCGCAAGTAGATAAACGCTGCTTCAGTCAATCTCCGTGAGCTTGTGAACATAGCACTTCATTTGCATT
>APFE031689556.1:44552-148411 GCA_000404065.3 Pinus taeda
CATCCCTGATCATCCATCTCAGATTAAGGCATCAACGCTCACTCCTACCTTGCCTCAAAGATCCCCCTGCAAAAAACTGTGCTCAATCCCCGCACTCTGAATTGCACTCCCTCCAATTGCCACCAAAAACCCAAAAATCTTTAGATCAACCCCCCTTATCAATTTACTAGCCTAATATCTTTGATCCTAATTGGTCAGCTTATCATATTGAAAGATCTACCGAATCTGACCCGAGAGAGCCTTCTCATACCTCGTAGGGCTAGCTACGAGGTGAAATGTTTTGATGTAGCCTTGAGAGTTTGTCTATCTCAGCCTAGGTGAATCAAGCGCTAACATATTGGCGACCATACTGGGGAGAACAAATTTGTAATTTGCTCATTGACGTGTTATTTTATAAGTCTTAGACGGAGTCTAAAGATACGCCAGGTAGCCTTCGAACACGCTCTTGTTTTACATCAGCGTTAGTAGATAAACGCTGCTTCAGTCGATCTCCGTGAGCTTGTGAATGTAGCACTTCATTTGCATTTTACCCCTGTACATGTATTAAGTTCAGATCTGATTGTTGATGGTGAACAATGATCAGGCACTTGACAGGCTGAAATCATTCACTGGCGACTCCTTCACTGAGAAATCAACGATCTGTGCTTCATGGTGACTTCACTGCAGAGAGATCAGTAGCTTTGAGATTTTCAAGATGGATCAGATCGCAAGAAGATATGCTCCCTTGAGCCGAGATCACATCCCCGGTTTTCCAAATAAAATTCCGAAGGTAGATTGGTCAAGGAATCTGCTTATATTTAATGATGATGGTAAGAAGGATGCTGCTCTCCATCTAATCAGATTTCATATGCATATTCGCAAGTTGAAGGTGGATTTTCCGGAAGATTGCTTGATGAAGATATTCTTGGCCACTCTGGAAGGTACAGCTCAATCATGGTATGAAAGTTTGCTGCCTGCTTGTATTTACTGTTTAAAGGATTTTCATGCCATGTTCATTGAACGATATAAGGAATCTCATCCATCATTAAATTTAGTTCAAGACTGTTGCAAGCATGCTTATAGTTTTATTGAAAACCTTGAGAAGTTTTATGAAGATGATAATTTCATGGATGAAGAGATCATGGAAGCCCTGTATGAAAATTCGTTTCAGAAGCACACAGAAATCTTAGAGGATACTTGTCAAGATCAGCAGGTTCAAGATGGCCATATGGCTGTAATTGATGAAAGAGAAGAGCTTGTTTCAGATCTGCCCACGGAAGAGGACAGCATGCAGGGAAATCAAGTTTCAATCGTAGAATGTGATAAAGTCAAGTCAGCTATTTCAGATCTAAATTCAGATCGTGATGATCAAGATTACCTTGTTTTGAATCCCATCAAGGAGAGCTATATTGTTGAGACCATCTGGAATGAAGAAGACAAAGTTATGGACCACGGCTTTCGTGAGGAGGTAATTCAGTCAATTCATGAAGAGCAAGACAAGATCTTTGTTCAAGTAATTGATAAATCTTCTTTTGATAACTCAGTGCTAAATGATAATTTGATTGCCATGTCATATGAAAATGATTACTGTTTGAGCAAAAGAAAACAAAAAACATTATCTCCTTTGTCTGAAGATGAGATAGATCTACTTCTGAAAGGTCTTGTTTCAGTTGAAGCTACAGCAGATTTGCAGTGCACACATGGCCAAGAAAGTGTTGGTGAAATCTCTTCCTCTTTTGAAAATGATGACGGTCTTGTAATCAGTTTTATAGATCAGCAAACAGATAATATTTTCTTTCACAAAGATGTTAAGGCTGTCATGTTTGATAATCTTGAAGATTGTTTTTTGTTTGAGAATGACCTAGACCATGAAGATGAGGAGTATGAGCTTGAGAGAGACAATATGCCAGGAGTTCTCATGGTCAAGGAACCTACAGCTAACGCTCAGATGGCAGAAGCACATACTTCTCTGTGCATTCCTATCCCTCAGAAATCAATTGTTCTTTCAAATCAGATTGGAGGGAGTACTTGTATTTTTGCTACTGGATCTCAAGACAAGATAGTGCTTCAGGATTATCAAGATCCCTTCGGCATCCTTTTGCAAGCACTAGAGAAGATAAATTTTGCCTGGTTCGTTATCATAAGCCTTGGTTTCAGTGGTTATTGTGAGTTGCCTACATGTACATCGTTCCGCCTGCTCGAGAAAAGTGCGAGCAGAAATTTGGTATGTAGCCATCTATTGGATTGGTTACATTGGAAATCTCATTACACATGATTTGTACATATTTCATTAGTATGCAGGTGGTTGTCATCATGATTCCAAATCTTGATGGATTGCTGCATTTTTCCAAAAGCTTTGTAAAGTATTGTTTTAGGTCAGTCATGAGTCATTTGTGTTTGGTCTGTTGAGTGAGTTTTTCAAGTTATTTCAGTTTGCCATCGAGTCGGTTTGAGTCAAGCTTTAGTTAAGTTTCAGTCAGTTTTCAGTCAAGTTTTCATTCAATAAATGAATCAAAGTCTTGTGTCGTTTAACGAAATAATGACTCCATCGCCCAATGGTTGAAGGCACTGGTCTGCTCTCCCAGAGGTCTACCGTTCTTGGCACCTCCAAGGAGCTACCATCCCCATTGGAGCCAATGTTAGTGTCAGTCTTTCCAGCCTTCCTCCAGTGATCAAATATGCTCTTACAAAGTGATTTTGAAGTGTCAAGGTCAAATTTTGTCATTTCAGTGAGTCTTCAAAGCAAAATTTGGTCACTAGGCATTAGGTCTAGGGTTTGCTTTAACTCCTTCTAAAGTGGCCCAAATGTCAATCTATGTCACTATTCAGCTGAGTCTATCATCATTCATAGGGTTTTCATTATCATGTCAGTGTCTAATGAGTCATTTTACACCTTGTTCATGCTTCAGTTGTGCCTTGGCAAGTTCATTTCCCTCTCCTAGGGTTTTTGAACACAATTTCTCTTGGACGGTCAAATCAATGGAAAAACTTGTTTCCTGATGTTCATACACCTTCCCCTATCCTTAATGTACCTTATTAAGCACTTCCCAACACTGAGATCCCCCAAATTCTTCATTTTTCCACAAACCCTAGTTTCTAGCTACAACCTGGCAATTTTCTAGGTTGGGCCTGTGTTTTGCCCTTTTGGACCCTTTCCCCTCACTCAATCTCTGAGATTCCACTTTCCCCTACTCCCCAACATCCCTCCCCACTCTCAAAAATTTCCCCAAGAATTTAGAAGCCCCCTATCCCCTTCATTTCGCTCCATTTCGACAAAATTCCTTGTTTCACACATCGGGGCAAGTTTCACTCAAATGATGTTTTAGAATAGTCAAAGATGAATTTTGGAAACTTGAGAGAGGTTTTTGTCCAAAACATGCCAAGGAAGAAAAACCTCCTTCACTTTTTTTACAGGTGTCATGGTTTGAGATAAATGTCAAGAATACCATTGCCTCAGGAGAATCAAAGACACCTCTGAAGTGACCTTGGGAAAATCAAAGTTTCTCCTAGCTTGGTTGGCCAAATGATTTGCTTGATGGGTAAAATGATAACTAGACACAAAGAAATTTCCAACGAGCCAACTTTTGCTCAATTCTGACACTGGGAAAGCCTTCAAACAGAGTTGCCAATGTGTGAGACCTTTTGAGAGGCCTGCGCGACCTTCTGGGCGGTGCGAGACCTTTTGAGCGCCCCTCCACTGTGCAAAAATATAACTGGCGAGACCTTCTGGGCGGTGCGAGACCTTTTGAGCGGCCTGCAAGACCCATTGAGATGTCTTGCTGCAAACTTCAAAACAATTGCCCAATCTTTCTCCAAGTCATCAAATTTGTTCAAGGTAGGCTCTTTACACATCATTTTTGTGGTTGGTGATGGATGTAAGCTCTCATGCTATGATTTTAACCTCAAATCTTGCAAGTGAAAGGACATTAGGTGGCTGCAATGTTAATGAGAAAACTATGCTAGGCTTTGTGTTGTTTCAAGCTATTTTTCCCTTTGGTTTGTTTCCCTCCTTTCCCTTTCACTCACACTTATAGGTTCATCCCTTTTTCCCATATTATTTTATAAATGAAATGCAAATGCTAGATGAGGAAAAGGTGCTTGATGAGTTGTGGAGGATTCGTAGTGACCGAGTCCTAAACCGAAGGAGGCCCGGTGATCCATTGTCTGCTGAGCGAGAATCCATGCTCATCCAGGTGAATGCACATTTGGAGAGGCAAGGCTGTTAGCTAAGGCCAATCAAAATAACAAGCTGCTGAGAAACATGAAGACTCACTATTGGGCAAGGATGCATGTATGCAAGGTTAGAATGAAAATGTTCCAAAGAAGGTGGTCTGAGGCTCTTAGGCGGAAGAAAAGGACCAATCCACTCCGTATCTTGGCGGAGGCATCCCTCAAAGATCATGGCACTCACTAGCATCAGCTACAACACAAACCCCAAAAATTTCTGAGAATTTTGGGTAATTTTGGAATTTTTTGGAAATTTACAGGTTTTGGCTTCTCAAAGGGTCTCGCCCCCGGCGAGACCTTTTGTCATTGTAGCTCCGTTTGGAAAAAACTCAGAATTTTTGGATTTGGCATGAAAAGTTACACTTTCTCATCCATTAGTAAGAAATTTCATCGAGTTCTGGGCCTCCAAAAGGTCAAAATGCATGCAAAATTTGACTTTCTGCCCCTTTTTGAGTTGCAGAAACAAGTTTTGGGAGCATTACGGTTTGATAGGGCAAATGACCTCCAAATTCAAAAATTCCAGTTGGGTTGGAAATTAGACTTGCGGACCTTTCCAACGAGCTATCCTGCACCCAATTCTGATAACGGGAAGGCCTCCAAACAGAGCTACAAAAGTGTGAGACCCTTTGAGAAAAGGTGTGCGACCTTTTGAGGAAATTTTGCCAGATTTGACCAGTTCAGCCCAGAAAACGCAGTTTGGCTCCAGTTTGACTTTTTGGGGTGAAAGATGATTATCTTTGATGTAATTATGGCAACTCTAAGACACTTTTACTCTTGTTTAACACTTCTAGAAGATTCATTCATGAAAAGGGTAAAAATTAAATGAATGAATTGGTTTCCAAGTTTATAGAGGCAAGTTGTTATGATTGCCTAGTTTGTAGTGCTAAGTTTAGAAGTGGTTGAAACAGCTCCTAGAAGGATGAGCTCGACCCCTAGAGGAAAGGAAAGGTGTTAGCTTGCCTATATTATGTATTTTCTTAGTCATTTTCAGGGGTTGGAAGGTTGGACTCTTGAGGGAGAAGCTATCATTGTATTATTTCACTGTATCTCTGCAATTTTTGGCTAAGGAAGACCAGGGTTTTGCAGTCCTTTTTGGGATTCTTGTGGTTACATGTATTGATGGTGTGTTTCTCTATGTACCTGTAAGTGTGTTATGTGAATCATTTCCTTTCTTTTCCTTCTACACATTAAGCAAACGAAGTGTTAAAGTAAGAATTCATGACTGTCATGCTCTGCTTTTAAGTTTGTTTAATTTCAATGTTTTCTACTGTTTAAGGAGAATTCAAAGTTATTGTTTGCTCTCCTTAACTCCTCACCTGTCATTCCTAATCATCCATCTCAATCAAAGGCATCAATATTGTCTCCTACCTCGCCCCAAAAACCCCTTGCAGAAACTGTGTCCAATCCTCGCACCCAAAATTGCCATCCCCTCAATTTGCCACCAAAAACCCTAAAAAAACCCAAATCAACCCTTTGATCAGTTTACTAGCCTAAAATCAGTGTTACCCTATTGGTCATCTCATCCATTGAAGATTTTACTGAGATTGACCGGAGAGAGCCTTCTCCTGCCCCGTAGGGCTAGCTACGAGGCTAAATGGTTTGATGTTGCCTTGAGGTTTGCCTTTTTCAACCTGAGGTGAAATTTCAAGCGCTAACAAGACGAAAACGCTGACAATTGTCATTTTCTTATGCAGGAAGGAGAAAAAATGAGAAGTTTTCATTCCAAAGGAAAAGACAAGGACGGGTTAACCATTGTCCCTTCGACGAGAGACCACATGCAAACAAGATCAAAGCGAATCAGCCCAATAAAGGAAGTGGAGATATTAGCTCGAGATAGGAAAGAAAAGAAATGATTGAGGGCTAACGGTTCGACGAATCCCTCAGGATCCTTGATCATGAGGGATCACTATTTTATCTATTTCTGCACTTAGATATCTCCGTCGTCACCCTTATAAAAGGGGCAACACTGTTAGCTCAAGGAGAGAGTTAGATGTTGTTATGCTTTTATGTAATTTCTTTTAAGATCAAAACTTTGATCATCGTGTTTCGCTAAGAACTTCTCTACTGTAATTTTACTTGATGCATTAATACAAACTTGGTTACTATTTCATCTTTGAGTCTAGAATAACTTCAAGCAGTGTACCCCTGGAGGCTAAAGGCCCGACCCTGGAGGACACTTGCTCTTATACCATTACGCTTGGTTTTTGCGTGGTTTGCTTATCGACGTAATTTGGTAATCTGATGTGTTTTATAAGTTTACATCACATGCTCTGTTATGTTTAATTTATTAAGGTTTCTAAAGACAGAACTATTGTATTGACTCTGCATCATATTACTGCTCTTTTAGGTGTGGATATAATACCGCTAGTCTTTACAGAATACTGTTGATGTTCCATTATAGAGCCTTTGTGTTGTGCACTTGTTCATTAACATTACAGAATTCATCTTGGAAGTTATGATCTTTGTGATTGTTGTATTTATGAATAATGATGTTCTATCTTGAAATGCAGTCGTATTCTTTCTAACTGAGGTGATAACTGGATCAAACTAGTATTTAAGTGTGTTGTGTGTATGCATGGTTTCCAAGCACTGTTCCATAATTTATCAGTAATCAGTGTTGTTCCATTTGTGTGTGTTTTTCAATTCGTCCTGAAGAGTGAAGGATTTTCGTTTGATTCCTGTAGCTTGTAATTAATGCATTTGATCTGATAGATTAAGACATTACTGTTTGTTAGACTTAGTTGTTGTTCTATTTCTTAACTGCTGTTCCATTTTAGACTTGCTATTCCATTTTAGGTTTGTTGTTCCATATTAGATTTGTTGTTCCATTTCAGATTCACTGTTCGATTTCTTAATTGTTGTTCCATTTCTTATCTGTCATTTCATTTCTTGTTATTGGTGTGAAGAATGATCTCAAGCTATAGTGAGCATTGACATCTACTGTTCGGCTCCCAATTCCATGATCTGTTCTCTTATTTCCTTTTCCATCAGTGTCCAAAGGGATGGGTTACTGCTACCGAACCCTTGACTGATAAATTGCTTAGTCTTCTGAATGTGTGATTTATCTTTTGATGTAGTTAAGTTGTAAACAAGCATCCATTTACTCTTGTATTTTCAGACACTGTGCTACTAGCATTTCTCTGGCAAATGATAGCCTCAGACTGAGACACTCTTTGAAATAACAGAAACGTTCTTGGATTGACATATTAATGTGTGGTAGTTAGAGGTGAAAGAGACCCTTTTTATAACTCCACATTTTGGCACCGTTGCCGGGGAAAGAGTGTAGCCATTTGTTCTTTTTTCAGAGTAGTGTACGAACCTGCTAGGGAAGAATTGGGTTTTAAAAACGGAAGGTAAGAACCTACATGTGGAGCATGTAAAAGCCCTACTCTTCTGCCTGCTTTCCTACAGATTTGTTGCTGTTTGTTTGAGTAGGATTTAGTAGTTAATTTGAGTGCATGACTAAGCAGAAAAAGCCAGAAAAAAATTCTAAACCTCTACCCAAGCCGAAAAAAGCTAAGGGGCTGGTGACCCTTGGCCGATCAACCTTCATAGACGAAATCTACAAGAAAGAAAAATCTCAGCTCTCAGTAGGACCCAGGAAAATTATTTCTAAACAACCTACTAGTTCCCTTCAGCCACAGGATCACCATCTGTTCCTTTGCTGAGGTGCATAGTCAAACTGAAGAGCATGACTTTCAAGAAATTGAAAATTCTACTCCAGAACTATTGCAAGAAGGGAATTACAGTAATCTTTGTGAAGGAGGAGGAGAGACAGGTGAAACCGAGTAACTGGGATCTCCTCTTGAGACAACTCAGCCATTGAACAGCCTAGACAAGGGGAGTGCTGCAAAAATCATCTTTGAAGAAACTCAATCTCCTCATACATTAGGAACTCTCATTATCGCAAATAGAGGAAGTGCTATTAAAACTATTCCTGTTAAAGCCATGCCCTCTCAACCTAGGAATACCCTCCTAGATATCCTAGAAGGTTATTGGCATATATTTGACCCAATGGCTCAAAACCAGCCAAACACTCAAACCTCTACATTACAATACCCCATAGTGGATTCTGCAGCAAATGTGCCTATGAAAGCAATCCCTTTTCAACATATCCCTACATTCCACAGTCTTACATCAGAAGACCCAGATGCATTTTTATTTGAATTTGATGTACTGTGTAGGGGATATGATTACACCACCAACCCCCAGAAACTGAAACTATTTCCCTCTACACTAAAAGGGGCTAATTTAAGATGGTTTATGGGATTAGGTGGTGGGGTTATAAATAAATGGGATCAAATGAAAGAATCTTTTATAAAAAAATATCAGGACTATTGCAGGTCTAGAGAACTAAAGGACGAAATATTCCAGATGATAGCTAGACCAAACGAAACATTAGAGGAGTATGTGGAACGTTTCCAGTATAATATGCAAAGATCTCCTTATACGTGATTTCCTTTACCTGATAGTGTGTTGAAAATAGCATTAATAAGGGGCATGAAGGAACAATGGATCGAAACATTAAACATTATGGGAAAATGAGATATTTATCAAGAAAATTTTGTTGACATTATTGGTTTATGTATCAGGAGCTCGAGAGGCAGCACAAGAGTAAAACCGGCAGAACATGACCGGTTTGTAAGGGATAATAAAATCTCGATAGAAGGAGTAACGCGTGTAGAAATTGGAAATTTATTGGAAAAGTTTAAAACTGATATACTAGGGACACTAACTACACAACTTGATATTATGCAGGCCAAGCAGAAGCATATGGAGGCATAACAGAATTTGGCAATCTTCTGTCCCAGATGCAGGAAGAAGCATAGCCATAAGGAGTGTACACTGGATGCAGTCCAAACATGCACCATCTGCACAAAATATCACCTTATGGAGAGTTGTCCCTCACTTCCTGGATTGAAAGCAGTATATAAGGAGGCAGAAGAAGAGCCAGAATCAGCGTATTTGCTCAACCAGCGCCGTCTGTGGCAACCACGACAATCTGGTATGTTTCCAGACCCAACTTCTTCTTTTCAGCCTCCGCAGTACAATGCTCAATAGTATAATATGTGGCAAAGTCAATTCCAACCCCCATTTCCAAACTGGTCACCACAGTCGTGTCCTTCCTCAAACCCGTGGCTGAATCAGGCAAGCCAATCTGGTTGGCCGAATCTTCCTTACACCCCACCATATTGGCAAAACAACCCATACCCACCACAATGGACTCCCCCTACTTCACAAAGTTCAACCTGACAGACAAACTGGCAGAGACCAATGCATCAGCCAGTAGGAACTATTCCTCTCCCTCAACCTACACTGCCAACCTTACAACAAAAACCCTAGTCTAATCTGAGACCGCAACTCCCAGCCCAACCTAACCCCAATCTAAATAATAGACCAGTCCAATCTCTCCAAATCATAGAAACACTAGAAGTAGGAGCCGATCTAAGGGAGTGTAATGATCTTCAGTTAAGATCTGGGTATATTATTGAAACCGAGGGAGATAAGACAGTTCAAGTTGAAAATCAGTTACCCAGAGAACATCTGTCACAAGAAGAGGATGTGAATAAATAAAAAACTCATAATCAAGCAACCACATCCTATCCCCCGTTCCCAGAACGATTAGTCATACCTCGACCTATACAATATCCTCATTTTGACATTCTGGGAGAATTACAAAATTTGTACATAAAAATTCCATTCCTCCAAGCCATTTAAGACATCTCGATATACGCAAAAACTATCAAAGAATTGTGCATAAAGAAACCAAGGAGGAATATAACAAATAATCCAAGAGTCCAAGTAGTTGGCACTCTATCTGACTTATTATTAGGAAAAGAAACACCCATTAAATATGAAGACCCAGGAAACTCAATAGTAACTGTCCAAATTTATGGTCAGACCCTGTCTAGTGCCTTAGTTGATCTAGGAGCTGCAAGCAATAACTTAACAACCACTACTTGACAAAATCTAGGCATTACATCTGTAGAACCCACCTCTACCTTGCTAGAATTGGCTGACCGATCTATGATTAGGCCAAAGGGCACACTACATGATGTCATGGTCTCTGTTGACTTCTGGGAATATCCAAACAATTTTCGGATAATAAATCCCAAAACCTGACTTGATGGAAATCCATTGATTTTAGGTAGACCTTGGCTCGCCACTACCGATGCCTATATTGGTTATCGAGAAGGAAATATGATCATAACCAGGGGAACAGATATCAAGAACTTAGTTCTATATCCTCCAGTGCAACGAAGTGTCACAATAGTCAAAACTAATAGGCACCCTGTATCATACCTTACTGATAACATTAGATCTCCATTAACTATACAAGAGGCACTTGATTTCAAAGACTAAACAGAAGATGATGCCATTAATAATTTCATTAGTCAAACTGAACTCACATCCTGCACACAATGTCATATGATAAAAGTATCATTTGATAATGAATTAGAAGAAGATCCTCTGAAAGATACACATGATCATACAATACATGTCACCTCTGTTGCAAATAGTAAAATTGTGGAAATTGAACCAGGAAAAACCTTAAACATTAATGCCAGCCTCACATCTGAACAAGAAATGAAGCTCATCCATGTGTTAAGGAAATATAAAGAAGAATTTGCATGGGACTACCCTGATATGAAAGGAATTGACCCCCAGTTATGTACACACCACATTTACATAGAAAAAGATGTGAAACCTGTTCGAAAGCCTCAGAGGAGACTAAATCCTCATCTAAAAGATGTGGTAAAATCCGAACTTCAAAAACTTTTATATGTCAATTTTATCTACCCTATCTCTGATAGTAAATGGGTCTCTCCGCTTGTGGTGGTACCAAAAAAGAATGGAAATGGAGAATCTGTGTGGACTACAGGGAGCTAAATAAAGAAACACAAAAAGACCACTTCCCTCTCCCATTCATCGACCAAGTATTAGACACTTTGGCAGGAAAAAAATTCTTTTCTTGTCTAGATGGTTTCAGTGGATACAATCAGATACAGATTGCCCCTGAAGACCAAGACAAAACTACTTTTACTTGTCCTTGGGGAACATTTGCCTTTGGCTTATGTAATGCTCTTGCCACATTCCAAAGGGCTATCCTTAGCATTTTTGCAGACTTAATAAATCAAGGACTTGAAGTATATATGGATGACTTTACACCATACAGAGATGATTTTGATCCAACACTAGATACACTAGAAAAATTCCTACAACGCTGCATTGCTACCAGGCTTTGTTTAAGCCATGAAAAATGTTATATGATGATGACGAAAGGACTTATCCTAGGACACTATATTTCAATAACTGGCATTCAGGTAGACCCAGTGAAAATCCAAATACTTTTGCTTATCCCCACTCCTACCACTCAAACGGAGGTACGGAGTTTTCTTGGATTTTCTAGTTATTATAGGAGGTTTATAGAACATTATTCACATATTGCTGCACCTTTGTATGCACTAACTGGTAACGTCGATTTTCTTTGGACAAAAAAATGTGAACGTGCTTTCAAGGATCTGAAGAAGCTCGTATCCACAGCCCCAATCCTTCAAGGACCAAATTGGGATTTGCCATTCCAGATATCATATGATGCCTCAGATACAACCATTGGAGCTGTCCTTGGGCAGGAAGAGGACAGAAAACCATATGCAATTTATTACATTAGCAAAAATTTATCCCCTGCTGAATTAAACTACACTGTTACTGAAAAAGAATTTCTAGCTGTAATACATGCTGCCAATAAGTTCAGACATTGCATTACTGGATATCCTATTATCTTGTACACAGATCATTCTGCCATAAAATATTTAGCAAACAATCCTATCACAAATGGCAGAATAACTAGATGGTTGATTTTATTGCAGGAATTTGATATTACTATCAAGGATCGACCTGGAAAAGAAAATCTTGTAGCTGATTTTCTCTCAAGAATGCCAAAGCCAATTGATGCAGCAACAGTTGAAGATCAATTTATCAATGAGTATCTGTTTGTTGTGGCTGTTCAAACACCCTGGTATGCTGATGTTACCAATTACCTAGCAGTAGGTAAACTACCAAAGCATCTAACCCCTAATGAGCGGAAACAAATTATTCAGCGGAGTACTCGATTTTCTTGGATTGGGGGCTATTTGTTCCATACAGGGGTAGACATGCATATCAGGAGATGTGTTCGAGAGGATGAAATATTTGACA
This sequence comes from Pinus taeda, assembly GCA_000404065.3. Classification (NCBI taxonomy): domain Eukaryota; kingdom Viridiplantae; phylum Streptophyta; class Pinopsida; order Pinales; family Pinaceae; genus Pinus; species Pinus taeda. Next base: position 56,958 of record APFE031689556.1, read on the forward strand.
TTTTGAAAGCCTTCCATGACAGACCATGTGGTGGACATTTTTCCGATCGCAGAATTGGACATAAAGTGCTACAAACAGGGTATTATTGGCTCACGATTTTCAAAGATGCAAAGAAATTTGTCCAAGCCTGTGACAGTTTCCAGAGAGCAGGACGCCCTGGTCAGTCTGATGATATGCCTCTAAAACCACAGCTAGTCATCAAACCATTCGAGCGATGGGCTCTTGATTTCGTTGGACCAATCAACCCATCATCAAACTCGAAAACATATATTTTGGTGGCAACAGAATATGTCACCAAGTGGGTTGAAGCAGAGGCATTGCTAAGAGCTACAGAGGACTCTGTCATACAGTTCCTGTTCCATATATTTGTACGTTATGGCCTTCCAAGAGAGATAATTACAGATGGTGGACCATAGTTTGTTGGGAACAGAATAGCTGCAACACTCAACAACTATCATGTCTAGCATAAAATCACTACTCCATACCACCCACAAGCAATTGGGCAGGTAGAAAGTAGCAATAAAATAATAGAAGCAATCCTAACGAAAATCGTTGCATCATATAGATGTGATTGGGCTGCCAGACTACTTGAAGCACTGTGGGCTTACAGAACAACATGGAGAAGTACCACTGGTTACTCACCTTATCAACTAGTGTTTGGAAAACAACCCATTTTCCCCATAGAATTCGAAATCCAAACATTACGAACAATACAGGAAGTTGGCTTAGATCTAACCGAGACACAGATTAATCAACTACAACAGATCAATGAGCTGGATGAAATTAGGCTCTCTTCACTTCAAAACACTGCTCTGATCCAGCAGCAACGAGCTAAATGGCATGACGCTCTCATTAAAAATAAAGTCTTCCACGAAGGAGACTAGGCTCTTTAGTACGACTAAAGGTTTCAGGACTTCCCCGGGAAACTCCAGACTTGTTGGTTGGGACCATACGAAATCCAGAAGGTACATGACAATGGTACCCTTACTCTAATCACTATTGATGGTTCTGGATATGCCTTCAAGGCAAATGGCCACTGCGTTTGCCTCTATCGCAAACCACTCACTCAGGAGTCCTTCTGCCAGCAGCTACGCCGAGACTCTGATATGGAGATTTTGGGGGAGGAAGAGAAATCTTCCTCACCTGTAATGCATTAAGGAATTTACTTCTTTTAAAAGTTTGTACATAATTTCTTTTCTTGAATCATTTTTGTACATATTTTTGAATGAATGTTTTTCTGTTACTATTTTTGTTGTTCCTTTTTTTTTAAAAGAACAACATTTTTTTCTGGTTGTTTCTTTTTAAAAAGAACAACCCTCTTTGGATCAACCATCATTTTACTGTAATTTGGTTATTTTTCTTTATTTTTGTGTTCTGTTGTTCCTTTTCCAAAGGAACAACATTTTTTATTTCTGTCGTTCCTTTTCCAAACGAATGGCATTTGTGTGTTTTTGCTGTTCCTTTTCCAAAGGAACAACATTTTTTTATTTCTATTGTTCCTTTTCCAAAGGAATGACATTTGTGTATTTTTTTTGTTCCTTTTCCAAAGGAACAACGTTTTTTATTCCTGTTGTTCCTTTTCCAAAGGGACGACATTTTTGTGTGTTTTGTTGTTCCTTTTCCAAAGGAACATCATTTTTGATCTTTGCTATTCCTTTTCCAAAGGAACAACATTTGTGTGTTTTTGCTGTTCCTTTTCCAAAGGAACAACATTTTCAATTTCTGACGTTCCATTTTCCAAAGGAACAACATCTATGTGTTTTTGCTGTTCCTTTTCCAAAGGAACAACATTTTCGATTTTTGTTGTTCCTTTTTCAAAGGAACGACATTTGCGTTTTCTGTTGTTCCTGTTCCTTTTGCTGTTCTAAATTAAGGATGATTATTGTCCCTGTTATTTCAAGTCTTTTAGAATACAACTATGCACTTATGCAATGGATACAAAATCACAATATACTGAAATAAGTCAATCATAAATCGCTATCTTTATAAGAAATTTCCCTGAATTGGTGAAAGGACAGAAGGAAGGACACACTTATTCATCACCTTTTGCTGTCATTGTTCTACTAATTCTGCTCTGATTGGTTATCTTTATCATGTTGGTCCCTTTTAATCCTCTTTGATTATTATTTGGAAATAAGAGCAAAGGGTTTATATCTTCCTATTGAGATGTTAAGACTTCTTCCACCATTCCTACTCTTAAGGAGTGTTGAACCACCCTTTGTGTATAAAAAGGGAAAGTGCTTTATGAAAAAGAAAGAAAAAAGAGAAAACATGACTTATAAGTTGTCAAATGCAGGATAGGGGGTCTCATTAAGAGCCAGCCTACCATGATCATGAGGACGAAAGCGAAGTGGCATTCCCACTATGGCCACCACACTAGGGATATAGTCCAAAAGATATATCAAATAAAAAACCCTTGGAATAGGAGGTCTCATCACAAGCCGACCTGCCCACTTTTCGCTCCTTCCTCATGAATGGCATTATGGCTAACTGGTCACCAAGCCAGCATAATGGCCTACATTGACATTACACAACATTTCCTAAGCATACACAAAGGATCATGGTTCCATGGGTGAAATAAACAACTCTGCCAAGGTTATGGACACTTGTCGGCAGCAGAGAACTGTTAATGGTATTGAAGTCACATTATTTACACCAATAGGTAATTTATTAGCACCCTTCTGTTTGTTATGCCTTAGTAATCAATTATATATTATTTCCCAAACCATATAACGCATGAATATATATTATCACCAACCATGACAGAACAATTGACAATGACCGCATGAGACTCTCTATTTACGGCAAATGTCTTATCCCCAATCTTGCATCATATCACTGCAGTCTCTTGCGTATTAAGCGATGCAACTTTATGCCTCTATTTCAGTAATTTGCTGCTTTTGTAAACATGGCATATTTCCATACACTGTTCCTTAAGGATTCTGTTGCAGAGCGGGTGCTGCTCCTTTATTTGACGAATGGGATAGCCTATCACATTGCGGGGGCGGAGGTTAACCTCATCATTCCCTAGATTACGTGTCAGCTCACTATTCGGGAAGTTGCGTACTGGGGTATAACATGGCTCAACGGTATACTATTTCTTTCTATTTTATTTTTTCTGCATGACTTGTTGTTCAAAGCCATTTCCATTGTATACTCTACAGCATTAGAGTTTGAACGAGTATTGCGTCTGTCGGCCTCTTGGTTTTTCAACAGCGCGAACAGTTGCCGTTCCATTGAGAGTTTATAGCGAAACCATGGGAGGAAGATCGATTCGGAGAGAACCGCAAGTGTTAACAGTCTCTACTGCTGCCTGGGAAATCCTGGCAAGAGTAGGGTGGCCAACTTATCTCATCCACTTGCAGGAATCTAACGAGACTGTGGCAATTGAATTCTTGCAGAACTTGCATGAGGATCACTCCACAGTAAGGGGGAGACGCATAGCAGTCACCGACGACATAATCGCAGAAGTCTTGGGACTGCCAGCTACTGGACCTGTATGGACGTTAAAGAAGGAGATATTGGAGAAGATTATAGAAATCTTCCAGGACGAAGGCCAGAGCCTGATAATTAGAGGAAAGGGGGTTCTGCCAGCAGCACTAGGAGAGCCGTGGGCAGAATTGGTGAAGACCATTCAAAGCTACATCACCTGTGAGGGTAGAAAAGACGCGGTAAGACCACGACATCTTAAACTCTTAGCTGTACTAAAAAAAAATTCTCTGTAAATTTACCTACATTGTTGAATTTATTACTTCATAATGTTGCACGGGGCATAAAAAAGGCACAACATGTAGAGTCAGTTGTTAGTCATCATGGGTTGATTCAGTTGATAGTCAGCCATAGCCTCACCCAGTAGCAGAGCAACTAGGAAGAGCTAATTTCCATGATAAATGGGGGATTGACCACACCATCCCAAAATGGAAACATGCCACCAACACACCCGAGCGTCCAGAAAAACTGAAACATGTCACCAGTACACCTGAGCGTCCAGAAAAACACAGGAAATCGGCAAAGCGTAAATAGGCCACCAGCACACCCGAGCAACCAGAAAAACACAGGAAATCGGTCCAGCTAGCACGGCTACTAGGGGGGCAAGAGAAGCCCCAAGAGAGCACCAGCCAGCCGGTAGAAATAGAAGATGAGCAAACCCCATGGCAGAAGAGACAAAGAAATCTGAAGAAGAATAAGAAGAAAAAAGGAAGAAGCCGAGTAATTTGAAGAAGAAGGAGACAAAGAAGAAGAAGCCGAGCAATCTGAGCAGGAGGGGGAAATGGAACAATAGGAAGGTAGCCCATTACAAGACCCATTGGGTGAAGATGAATTGGCCAAAGTTTTGGCCAATATGGGTGAATATGGCCAACCTTCTAGTCCATCAGACCTCCATGCCGAAAAGAAACCCCAGGAGGAAAATGCACCTGAAGAATCACATGAAAAGGAGGTAGAAGAAGAAAATCTGCCTATTCATGATGAAAAGATGACAGGAGATGCTGAACAGGAACAATCCATTCCTAAGACACCAGAAGAAATTTCGGAGGAAACAAGGGCAGAAAAAGAGGTTGCCCAAGAAATAACAAAACCAGTTAGGGTTCTTGCCTCAGAACAGCTAGAGCAGAACAGTGAAGAAACACCCCAGGAATAAAATCAGGAAACTAGTCACAGTCCAGGCCGCAGTGAATAACCTGCTGTTCCTTCTAAGGAAATTATGGAAATTAGGGAATTGCGAAAGGAACAACATAGATTACTGAACATAATAGTCCAGCTCCACTTGCAAATTAGGATTCTAAAAGCAAGGAAAAGGGTAAAAAGGACTTCAGGAAGGAAAAATATGACACTCCAGCAAAACCCCTCAAGGCAAAGGGGCGGAGGACCAAAATCCATCCTGTTGTTCAAAACCTTGTCGAAAGCCAAGCTGTTGTTCCAAATGATGCTGAGAAGCAGACTGTTGTTCCAATTGAAAAGGAACAACAATGGACTAATATTCATGTTAAGATAGAAATGGATGAGATGTTGACCCGTGATAAGGAAATTCAGACAGAGGCACCACTTTCGGGAGTGATAAGGGTTATGAAATCAAAGCAACGCAATAGGAAAGTTCAGGTAAAACTCCCGGCCTCCACTGCTGCATGGAAAAGAGATCCAAAAATGGTAACCCAATAGAAGGGTTTGAAGCAAGCTCAGCAAGAAGTAGAAAAGCTGAGAGAGCAAACAGTCCCTCGAGAAAAATATGAAGAGCTATAGCAGCAGCTTAGGAATGTCAATCTATCCAAAAGCCAGGCCTTTGAAGGGTGGCGAAGGGAACAAGAGAAAGCCACAAAGGTAACTTGTAGGTTAGATGTAGTTATCAAGTAGATGGATACCTTATGTTCTTTATACAATGACGTCCTAGCATGTAAGCCCCTACTAAGAACTATGCCTTGTTTTTAATGGAAAGATATTTGCAATTGAAAATAAAGGCTGTTAAAGCAGGTGCTCCCATACAAATTAACAACATCAATGATTTTATAAACTACTGTAAGCACTACGGGGTAAAAGTTCAGAGACTACTGTATGAGTTTTATTTACATAACCTTGTACTAGAACAAGAGACTGAGTTGAACCCTGGCCCTTTTGTTGGGGATATTCAATTACAGGCATTTATTTCATTTGCGGTTAATCAAATTAAATGGCTTAAAGCCTATAATGCTTTCCAAAGACAAGAAAACGGATTAGATTTATGGATAAGAGCTGAGCCTAGGGATCCAGTACAGTTATGGAGAAAACATAGAAACCTCATGAAGACTCCAGGTGTAATTGAAGCATTAGGACCCATGCATGAGGAAATCATTCAGCAGGGCTTAGAATACTTTTCCTCTATCAAAGACCTTGCCATTGATGCAGCTAAATTCCGGTATCAAATATCTAATCCGAATATCTAGCTCAGGGAACCATTTAAGTATGAGAATTTTAAATTAGCTGCCAATCTCTTACACCTCTATGGCGAAATCGTTTTGAGGGCAGGGCCATCTTGGTTAGGATATAGGTTTCGGAGTCCAATTATTTGGCACCCTACACCCGGATACCAAGCCCTGTATGAGATGCCTGAGGGTCAGACATCCCATTTCTTTGAATACCTAGTTACGCATCATGGTTGTAGGGCTTCACATGAGATTCCATCTCTAGCCTACTCACTCACTACCTTACACGTCAACTATAATGTTTTCATGAGGGCATGAAAAAGGGTAAGCAGGGGAGTGTGTGGAGTACTAAAGAAGGTATGTTTTTGATGATTATTTCAGTGTCCTTTCATTAGAACTTACAAACCTTTTTTCATCATGAACTCGAAAAATGATAAAGAATTGTAATAAAACATGCGAAATTAATATGCAAGATGAGAACGCTAACAATTGTCATTTCCTTATGCAGGAAGGAGAAAAAACGAGAAGTTACTGTTCCAAAGGAAAAGACAAGGACGGGTTAACCGCTGTCCCTTCAACGGGAGACCGCATGCAAACAAGATCAAAGCGAATCAGCCCGGGAAAGGAAGTGGAGATATTAGCTCAACATAGGAATGAAAAGAAATGACTGAGGACTAACGATTTGGCGAATCCCTCAAGATCCTTAAACCTGAGGGATCGTTGTTTTATCTATTTCTGCACTTAGATATCTCCGTCGTCACCCTTATAAAAGGGGCAACAATGTTAGCTCAAGGAGAGAGTTAGATGTTGTTATGCTTTTATGTAATTTCTTTAAGATCAAAACTTTGATCATCGTGTCTCGCTAAGAACTTCTCTACTGTAATTTTACTTGATGCATTAATACAAACTTGGTTACTATTTCATCTTTGAGTCTGGAATAACTTCAAGCGGTGTACCCCTAGAGGCTAAGGGCCCGACCCTTGAGGACACTTGCTCTTGTACCATTACGCTTGGTTTTTGTGTGGTTTTCTTATCGACGTAATTTGGTAATCTGATGTGTTTTATAAGTTTACATCACATGCTCTGTTATGTTTAATTTATTAAGGTTTCTAAAGACAGAACTATTGTATTGACTCTACATCATATTATTGCTCTTTTAGGTGTGGATATAATATCGCTAGTCTTTACATAATACTGTTGCTGTTCCATTACAGAGCCTTTGTGTTGTGCACTTGTTCATTAACATTACTGAATTCATCTTGGAAGTTATGATCTTTTCGATTGTTTGATTTATGAATAATGTTGTTCTATTTTGAAATGCAGTCATATTCTTTCTAACTGAGGTGATAACTGGATCAGACTACTATTTAAGTGTGTTGTGTGTATGCATGGTTTCCAAGCGTTGTTCCATAATTTATCAGTAATCAGTGTTGTTCCATTTGTGTGTGTTATTCAATCCGTCCTGAAGAGTGAAGGATTTCCATTTGATTCCTGTAGCTTGCGATCAATGCATTTGAACTGATAGACTAAGACGTTACTGTTTGTTATACTTAGTTGCTGTTCTATTTCTTACCTACTGTTCCATTTCATACTTGCTATTCTATTTTAGGTTTGCTGTTCCATTTTAGATTTTCTGTTCCATTTCAGATTTGTTTTTTTATTTCTTAATTTCTATTCCATTTCCTATCTACCGTTCCATTTCTTGTTATTGGTGTGAAGAACGATTTTAGGCTACAGTGAGTGTTGACATCTATTCTTTGGCTCCCAGTTCCATTATCTGTTCTCTAATTTCCTTTTCCATCAATTCCCAAAGGGATGGGTTATTGCTACCGAACCCTTGACTGATAAATTGCTTAGTCTTCTGAATGTGTGATTTAATCTTTTGAAGTATTTAAGCTGTAAACAAGCATCCATTTACTCTTGTATTTTCAAACAATGTGCTACTAGCATTACTCTGGCAAATGATAGCCTCAGACTGAGACACTCTTTGAAATAACAAAAACATTCCCGGATTGACATATTAATGTGAGGCAATTAGAGGTGAAAGAGACCCTTTTTATAGCTCCACAGGGGTCAGATGCGAATGTCCTGCCAAAGTAGACTTGGGAGTGAAAGGGGAGGCCTATGCTACAATGGTCTCCGATTCAGTTAAGGATGGCGAATCAGTAGAAGAGGGGCAGCTACAGGAGGTGACGGTGGATATTGAGGAAGCGAGCACACTCGTTGATTTTGAAGTAATAGAGATAGTGGATGACAACAATCCCTATCCTGCACTCCTGGGAATTGACTGAGCTACTGATATGAATGGGGTAATCAATTTGAAGAAGTGAAAGATGATCTTTGAGAAGAAACCAATGCATGTAATAGTACACCTCGATCCTATTGAAGGATCGCGCTATACAGAACCACTCCGTGATTATGAAAGTGATGACAATCTAGACTATATCTATAAGATAATAGCGCGAGACCAATATTGGGTGAATCACACCACAAATGGATGGATTACATGGGACCACAAGAGTTCCTGCACTTCGGAATCCGATGAAGAAATAGAACACTGACAGAATTGGTTACATGAAGTAACTACGCTAAATTGCAACATGATGACCCAATCACTGTGATGTGTGTCCTTAGAGATAAGAAATCTTCCTATTTATGATGGTTTGAATGAGGTATATATCTTCTTGGATGCATTTGAAAGGGAATTACTCTATAAGAAATGCTTCCAGGCATTAGACAGGGCACTGCATGCTATGCCCACAAGATGGTGGGGTACGCATAAAGGAAGAGTTGATGATTGGCGTGAATGTAGGAGAATGACGAGAACATGATTTGGGAAGCCTAAGATGTGACTGATAGACAAATATGATGGGCAGAATGATTCGCATGTGCATCTATCCAAATGGACCCAAGCTTATGGAGAAAATCCCCAACCTGAGTGGGTGCACTTGTTCTGTCATACCCTGGATGTTGTCCCCATGAATTGGTATGTAGAAATAGAGCTCTACCATGGGACAGGTGAATTGGATATCCTGCACAAAGGTTTCATGATGATGTTCAGTTTTGAGGATGGGTTTGATAGTATTGATGAAGAACTACAAGAGTTGAAACCAGCGATATTTAGGATACCACGGGATCCTTTAGACTTGATTCATCCTGAATGGGCTACTCAGCTAAATCGCATGCTAGAATGTTATAATGTAACTATTGAAGAAGAGGATGAGGATCCAAAGAATATTAACATTCCAGAATCAAAAGGTCACTGTGAGGTTCAAGCACCATAGATTGAGAACCTTGATATAACCGCGCCGATTCTAGTCTTCCCGGACTAGAAGAAGGAGTTTCATGTGCATGTTGATGCATCATGTATAACACTTGGAGTAGTACTGACACAGGTTGAAGGAGAAGGCTTCGATCATCCTATCGTGTTCGCAAGTTGAAGATTATCCAAAGCAGAGAAGAATTATTCCACCACTGAGTGCGAAGGACTAGCTATGGTGTATGCACTCCAGAAGTATAGGCACTACTTATTGGGAGGCCATTTTAAGATGTATACAGATCACTCCACACTGAAGTGCCTAGTCAATAAACCTGTGTTGGGGGGGAGAATCTATAGGTGGCTCTTATTGTTCCAGGAGTATGATTTTGAAGTGGTTGTGAAGCCTAGACAATTGAAGAAGGATTGCTTGACGTGCAACTATTTGTAGTGCGCATAGTGGATGGTCATTTTGAGGATATAATACACTTCATAACAACAAGAACTACACCGAAAGGGTACAATGTCTAGTGAAAGAAGGAATTAGTGGTGCACGTGGAAGATTACTTTGTCATTGTTGGGCATATGTATAATATGGGGATTGATGAGATATTGTGACGATATGTACCTGAGTTCGAACGAAGCAGCATCCTCGCGGACGCTCATGGGGGTGCCATCGGAGGACATTATGCAGGGAGAGAAACCACACAAAAGATTCTATGTGTAAGGTTGTGGTGGCCAACCCTTCATCAGGACTCAAAAGCATATTGCAAGGTGTGCGATGTGTGTCAAAGGACTGGGAGACCATCACAGAGGGATGAGATGCCTTTGAATCCACAAATGATGTTATAGCCCTTTGAAAAGTGGGTGATAGATTTTGTAGGACCCATTCAACCATAAGGAAAGACAGGAGCAAGGTATATTATCACTACGATAGAGTATTTGACTCATTGGGCAGAAGCACAACCAATGAAATATTGAACGGGCACAACTACCGTGAAGTTCCTATTTGAGCATGTACTAACGAGATTTGGTTGTTTGAAGATCTTGATGAGTGATCGTGGTACGCACTTCCTGAATGAGACAATAAATGCGTTGAAGAAGGAAAACACGCTAACCAAGGTTTGTAATGATCAGCGAAGTGATTGAAACCTATGCATACGTGCAGTATTGTGGGCTTATCAAACAATGTGCAAGAAGTTGACTAGACAAACCCCTTTTAGGCTTGTATATGGGGTGGAAGCGGTAATGCCTATGGAGTATATTGTTCCTAGCCTGCACATAGTAGCACTCACAGGTATGACAGATCGCAGAGCCCTAGAGGAGAGGCTCACATAGCTGGATGAATTGGAGTAAGAAATATTCTTAGTAGGATTTCAATAGCAGGTCCAGAAGCAGCGCGAAAAGGCATGGCATGATTGACACATTAAGCTACGCTCATTTAAGGTAAATGACCTGGTTTTTCTATATGATAGTAAGTTTGCTAAATTTCCAGGGAAGTTCAGGATGCACTAGTTAGGGCCTTATGTTATTAAGTAGATTACCGACGAAGGAGCGGTACAACTGGTCAAAATGAATGGAGAACCCTTCCCCGAAAAGGTGAATGGCAGTCACTTGAAGCCATACACCGGTCGTCCGGCCATGCGACTAAATGAAGGTAGCACAGTCTTAGCACTCCAGGCAGCTGAAAGGAGGCACGAGACTATAAACTACACTGTCGAGGTTGGGGAGTTTTGCGATTAGAAGATGGTGCAAAGCAAGGACGTGTCACTGGGTCCGCGGTAGCGCAGAAGGAGCTGCGCGACCGAGGGAGAAATTGCATAGGTCGACCAAAAAGTGACCGTTAAAGTCACTGTTCCTGGAAAGCAACAAAAGATCATACTAGGGACCATCCAGACTAGGTTCCAGGAGTTGTAGACCCGTGCGTTGCAAGATGGTATGGTGTCTACCTGCTTGGCTATCAGCATGTCAAATGCTACTGATATGTTGTGCACGACGGCTTCCAGTGCGCTAGTGCTACCAGATGGAGCACTGACCATGGAAAATGAGGATGACAAGTCTATTATCAATTCCTTGAAGGGAGTTGGACTAAACCTAGCAGTGCTTCCACGTGAAGCACTCCACCTCTTGCTAGATGGAATAATTGCAATGCTGAGGGCCCATGGCACCACGCCCTCCAAGTGATCAGTGAACAAAGGATAAATAATGAATAGATGGCCCTACAAAGAAATGTTGCCATCGTCGTTCAGGTCAAGGCAACCAACCAGAGTAAGAAGATCATGCAGGTCATGGAGGAGGCATGCAGGATGGTCCCGGAGTTGGCCATTCCAGAGGAGGAGCCAGTCGAGGTCCGCATCTGCAAATTGGCCATAGGGGTGAGCGACGCTCGGATAGAGATGGAATGAGTTTAGTTGGAATTGAACCTACATATTATAGAGCTCTAGTTGAGGGCCCAACCTTCAACATCGACATATGTAAGGTAACAGTAGGTGGCCTCTCTCACAGAAGCAATCGCGGCGGTGGAGAGTGCAGTAGCAGACTGCACGTAGTTGTTCGAGAAATTGTTTGAGGTCTTGACTGGCTTGTGGGAGGACCAAAACATCCAGAGGCTATAGACAAAAGTGTGTGAATTCCAACAATGCTATGACAATATTAAGGGCACAACGCGAACTGTCAGGCTAACACAAAGTTTAGCCAAGCTGCAGGAAGCCAAGCAGCTGAAGGAACAGGTGGATGCAATGTTGTATAAGGAAGTGGTGCTAAAGGCACCACTAAAGCCCTTACTGGAGGAAGCTTATGAAGTCATAGGAAACATTGAAGGAAAACTTGTGACTCTGCAAGTGATGCAACAACAACTTCAAGCTGATAGCGTAGGAGATGTAACTCAGAGGATAGTTGAAGATGCAAAGCAGGCAGCAACTCAATGCATGTCTGAAGTTGCAGCCATCCAAATCGATCTAGACAGGCTTTGTGCAAATATCTCCGCACCTACCGAGTGACTCAAGGGTGAGTCACGATGGTTGTGTTGGGGGCCTGTTGGGAGCGGGATCCCCCAATGGAAGTTTTGGGGCTAAAAACCATGTTTAAGTCAATTTTTGTAATATAATTCTAAAGGCTTCGCATTTTGTGGTCACGGAGCACGAAGGTGTATGTGTCAAAAAGGGTAGACGACCTTTAGTTTTGTAAATTAAAGTCAGATGTAAGAAATCTAACCATGGTCTGCAGACCATGGGATTGTATAAAAAAAGCTAAGCTCTAAGTAGTTTTGGAGATATCAATCAGGGAAGAGAATGGCAGATCATGTGATAGAGTGATAACTCTTAAGATGAAGTCTATGTCTTGGGTTGTAGTATAGGTAGAGGCTCTGCAGCTGAGTGCGTAGAGGCCTAGGGTAGAAGTCCACAGCTGAGTACACGAACCCCTGCAGCTGTGTGCGCAAGGTGGACAGAGTCTGTAAACATTTGGAGGATATTAATAAAAGGAGTTATTCTACAATTTTTGTGTCCTTGTTCTGTTGATGTGTTTATATATTTTATGTATGAATTTCCTTTATTATGCTTATATGATGCGTGAATGAATGCAATTAAGAATATCTACTTACGCGGTATTAACTTTAAGTATTGGATGAGATAATTAGGATAATTGGGGAATCTGCACGGCACGTTGCCATATCAGTGTGAAAGGACTTGAGCCATAGGTTGAGGCAGCACAAAGATTGATTGTATACTTTCGTGAAGGTATTGAAGGCTAGAATAGAGGGTTTGTCTTGCAAGCCCTAGAGCGAAGTGACCTACATGAAGGCAGGGATAGAAGAAATCAAATGACATCACAACCATATCAAGGTGAGGAAACTTGGTTCCAACATCCCCCCATACTACTTCATGTGAGACTTCAGTCCGCACTACGCAGGTGATGCCCAAAGGGCCAATAGTATAGGGATTTATTTGTCTAATTAATGATAAACCTAGATCAAGCCCCCTCAAGCCAACACGTATGTGTAAGAAAATCTTGTTTTTCATAGATAACTGATCTAATTGATCACTGTTGTTGTTTTACTATTGTCTATCAATGATGTCTTCATTAGATCTAGAAGTGGAACTGATTGTATAAGGAAATTGAGTCTAGTTTATTGATTGATTAAGTGAGAAAGGTGATCTTTGCTGCTATTTGTTTAGAACTATATAAATTGGTAGTAGATCTTTAGAATGTCACTGATTGGTACAGTTTTTGGTTCAGAGGTTTTATGATTTAGTATCTTTAGAGGTATATGCGATTTGGGTTAAAGGAAGTAGCATATAAATGCAGGTTGGCTTCACTGAAGTAGTGTATACAATCTGACATGAAATTTTTGAGGTTGTGATTGGTTTTGGTTGTTGATACAATGTTTTGAGTTCAGATCTGTGTTATGGTTACAGTGATATGACTATTCCAGTTGATTGGTTGATTTTTGATTAAGTATTGGTTGATTGGGTTTTGATGAATGGTTGATTTAGTTGTGTCAGAGGTTCAGTGATTGTTTGGTCCAGTTGTGTCAAAAGTTTCAATGATTGGCTTTCAGTTATATCATAGATTGATGATTGGGTTTCAGTGATTAGTTAATGCAATTGTATTTGATGGTTGTGTTCCAGTGGTGATTGATTTTGAGCTTCAATGTTATTGATGGGTCCAATATGAAAATTTGATGAAATGTGGCCTACATATTGTGTTGTTGTGTATCAAGAGTATCCAGTTAGAAAATTTATGAAACGTGGTCCCTGGAGGAAATTGAGGGTCAGAGTCTTTAGTGAGGAAGTCAAAGCTTCCTTCCAGTAGTGGTTGGTGAGTAGATCAGGAGGTTGGAGCTCCCCTCTAGTAGTAGCTGGAGAATGAATGAATGTTGTAGCCTTTTGTAGGCTGACACCTATGTACTAGTAAACATATCAACCATTACAAGAGCTAAGGGGGTTATAGCTCCCTTCTAGTAGAAGTTGGAGAAAGAGGGAAGGTTGTAACCTTCTACAAGTGGGTTCTTGTGGAATGGTATGAGTCTGCACCAATACAATATTGTAAACAATTTTTCTTTATATTAAAAGAAGACAGAGAAGACAACAGTAGGTGGTTTTTCTCTCGCATTGGGTTTCCACCTTAAATCTTGGTGTTCGTGTGTGTTTCTTATGTGTGATGGTTTATTTTGTTATTGATGCACCTGGTTACTGTTTCTATAATGATTAATAAATTGTTAATGCACTGGCTGAAGACAAACATATGATGGATTAACTGAATTATAAGTTCACTGGATATACGCTAGTTGTCATAAGAACAGTCACGTGCACATGAAGGTTTTATTCAGTAAAGTCATGTATATAAATATGAATATGAAATATAAAAGTTATTAATGATTTGTAAATATTGATTCACCCTCCCCCCCTCTCAGTATTTTTCCCAAAAATTGGTATTAGAGCAGGTACTTTGGTAGAAGCTTGATCATTTGAAGGAGATCCATTGTAACAATGGGAAAGAAGTAAAAGAAGAAAGCACCTAAGAAGAATAATACATCTCAAATGAACAGTGATAATAGGAGAGAAAATTAGCTATTAGGTGGAAGTAAGTATTCAAATTGAGAATCACTTCATATTGGATATGAACAAGCAAAAGAATTATCAGGTACAAATTTTTGGTCTTCTGGTGATACATTTCTCTATTCATGCAATATTGATGATAATGAAAGTGATAGTGAAACAACTGAATTTCTCTTATGGGTGAAAGTGAAAGAAATATAGAGGAAACAATTAAAAGGCTCATAGAAAAAATTAGAGATCGACAATATCTATTTGACAAAAGGGAGTGTACCTACAAAGAAGAGATTACCAGGTTAAAAACTCAGTTGGAGGAAGGAAATAAAATAAAGAAGCGGTATGAAGAAAAGGAAGATCAAAGTCAAAGGCTATAGGATGAAGTGACATCATTGAGAAATGAAGTGAATGAAAAGGATACAACAACCAAGGAACTTAATGAAATAACCAGTTACTATGAAGGTCTTGAAGTTGTGGTATTCTCTCTAAAATAAGATCTTAAAAATTCAAATTAGCAAAATGAAGAACTACTACAAGCATTTGAAGAACAAGAAAATGAGGTTCTCAAATTAAGGAAACAAGTGGAAGAAAGAAGAAAAGTTGAAGAAATCATGACGAAGCAGTATCTTGAAAAGGAAGAGCAATATCAGGTTGAGGTAAATATCTTAAAAGGTAGATTAGAAGAAAAGGATAAAATTTTATTATTTCAAGATAGTATTAAGATTTTGGATAATATTCTTAGTAGTCAAAGGTCTCCTACCATCAAATCTGGTCTTGGTTTTCATGAAACTGTTAAAGGTGAATCTAGCTCACAAATTAAAGAACTGAATTCTAATGCAAAAACTGAAATGCTCAACAAGGAGATAAGAGGTCAACCCCATCAACAAACAAGGAAAGAAAGTCTTCAAAGAAAATAATTTACTCCTAACTATGGAAGTGTTAATCGATTCTTTCCTTTGATGAATAATGTTGAATGTTTTATATGTCATAATTTTGGACATGTTGCAGCCAGATGCAGAAGTAGAATGGTTAAAGCTAATAACCATCACACAGAAACATCATCAACTTCCAAGTTCTTTAAGGGATATTGTTTTTCTTGCAATATGTTTGGTCACAAAGCCATTGATTTTTATAGAAGGAATATGAAACATATAATATTTTATGCTTGTAATAAGTTTGGGCATGTAGCAAAAGAATGCAAGAACAATTCTATGTATCACCGTAGACAATATGGTAAGAAATCAAATAAGCAAATTTATATCAGAAAATAAGAAAAAGATGAATCCACCAGGAATCAAGAAAAGGAAGATCAGATAAGGTGTGGTCATGCTCTCTGCTCTTTCAAAGACAAAGATGAATACAAGAGTAAAATGAAGTCTCTGATGAAGAACCATCATGGTAATGATGTTCTAGCTCAGTATATAGACAGAACAGACTCAAGGGAAGCTGAAAGTGTGAAACTTCAGCATTCCAATTCTCATATTCAGTTATTATGAAGACAAGTAGCGTATATATGTGAGTTAGAAGATGCACAATTGTGTATATTTGGGTTTGATGAAGAAGCAGTGGGACAGAATCAGGAAAAGGGGTTTGATATGATTCAATCAATTATCAATTATCTTTTTTGTTCTGATTGATGATGATTCACTAGTAGAAAATGATGAAATTAGTGACTAGGTGACTAAAAAAGTTAGTCACCACAATTATTTCAAGTGAATTACTACTAAATTTGAGCAATTTTAAGTGACCGAACTAAAAATGACTAATTTAGTCTAGGGATAAAATATACGACTAGATAATAAGTGACCAAACTAAAAGCAACTAACTTAAATGACTAATTTAGTCAAGGACTAAAACATATGACTAGATAATAAGTGATAAAATTAATGTTGATTAATGTAAATGACTACTATAGTCCAAGAATAAAAATGTGACCAAATAACAAGTACAACAAGTATATAAATTACTCATTTATATTAGTAATTTTTAATTATGTCACTCTGAAAATGGAAAATTGCAATTTTGATACTAAAATGTTACATTTCACTACAGGAGTCTCTGAATCCATCTGCAGTGTTCAATTTAGAGATAAATGGGTCTTTGAATCCATATACAATGTTAAAATTATGAATACCCTTTTGTCTCTAAAATTTAACACTAGAGATGGATTCAAAGATCTCCTTCTTTGAATCAATCTATAGTGTTAATTTCAGAGGCAAAGGGGTCTCCGAGTCCATTTGTAATGTTAAAATTTAGAGACCCCTTTAAGAGGGTCTCTAAATCTATCTGGAATGTTAAAATTATTTAGGTAGATGGATTCAACGACCCCCATAAAGTGGTCCATGAATGCATCTGTAATGCTAAAATTATAACAATTTTATACAATATAGAGTATAAGTTTACAATATATAATAGTTTTATACTCTCTTTAGAAGAAGGGAAAAGAAAGAGAGACATAATTATTAAATACTTGTTCAAGAATATTGATCATGGGAAGATTCAAATATGAACCAAGCACCTTATGATTCTTCTTTTACCATGGTTAAGACCCCAAGTGCCATACATGGTACAAAAAACTCCTAATGATATTGAGGCCAAACTTAGAGGTCCCAAGACCCAACTATGGCACACAAAACCTTCAAATAACACCCATAACATCACACTTGAAGGCTAGATATATACTAGATAAGATATGTGTGGTGGTTTGAGGCCTTATTCATGTCCATTGAACTACTAGAGAAATTTTGTTTAGGGACTAAGGATCTTATTTTCCTTCCCTATCCACCGTAAAGGCCATAAACTCCATTCTTATTATGAAAAACATACTAATTGTGCTCATATTCCCATTATAATATTTTGTCCATGGACATTAAACACGAGAAATATTTGTTTTAGGCCTAAGGCCCTTTTTCATTCCTTGGTCAAGATATAAGCCCTAACTCCCATATATTATGTGGAAAACCTCATAATGGGGCCTTTATCCTATATGGAGGCCTAAATTCCCTCAAAGATGATTTATATTGTTCTTTATGGTCTTTTTCATGTAGTGTAAGCTAAAGAAGTTTCATTTTCAGCCTGAGGCCATTGTTTTCATTCCTTTGCCATGGTACAAGCCTAAGATCCATAATTCTTACTATGTAAAACATACCAATAACAGTAAAGATCCCCCATAGAGGCCTAAGATCCCCTATAGAGGTCGTGTGCGGTTTTTTGAGAACTACTTCACAAAGCTTAATCATCAAAGATTAAAATAAGGCCTAAGCCACTTATGTTTTTATTTTGACCAACTCTACACTTGTAAGCATTGTATGTGATTTAAAAACCCCCTAATTTCATTAAGGTCCAATGATGAGGATCCAAGACCCAATAATGATGTGCAAAACCTTTTAATGGAAGACTCATCCCTCATAGAGGCCAAAGAATATCCCTTAGAGAATATAATTAATGTGGTGGTTTGAATCCTTTTTAATGACCACTAATTATTTAGGACATAAGTTCCTTTTATAAAATTTCCTTCCTTAGCCATAGTAAAGGTCATTAGACCCATTCTTATTATGTAAAACATACTAAATGCCCATATTCCTAGCTAGAAGTCTTGTTCATGGAAGTTGAGCATGAGAAAAATTAATAGGGACTAAGGCCCTTACTTTCCTCTCCTAATAATTAAAGAATATCTATGTGGTTTTTAAGTCTAGCTCAAAACCCTTGAGACCAAAAAGCATCTTGTAAGGCCTAATGCCCTTGATTACCTCCCCTACCCATGGTACATTCCTTGACTCCTATACATGGTGTGAAAAAAATCCTAATAGAATTGATATCCCATATTATCCCTAAAATATTTTAGAGATGATCTATGTGGTTGTTCAATGTCAAATTCATCGCCCTTGAGCACGAGAAGCTTCATTTTAGAAGTAGAGACCTTTTTCTCCTTACCCCATACTAATTTTTATTATGAAAATAATAGCAATGATGCCCATATTCATAGTCTAAGGCCCTTTTCACGTCCATTGGTAAAGGCCTTGAGAATTATTCCAAGTGTGCAAAATATGGTAATATTAGTAAAGATAAAGGCCCCAATAGAAATTTCTCCATTGTTCATAACATTTCATAATGTTAAATGTGGGAAATTGGCCCCATTGTAATAGGAGGAAGCTTAGTTCAAAAAAATAATAATTGTCAAAGTTTTAGGAGAGGTTATGTTATCATACATTTCTATGTCTATGTTGAAACTAGAAGAAACCTTGACATGATTTTAATGCTGAATATTTTAATTTATCTCAATACATGAAAAATGGTGGCCACATAATATATTATATATATATATATATATATAATATATATATATATATATATATATAATATAGTAATGCTAGATAACTCTTTCACACACATAAATATCATTGCATAAGAACACAACTACATTAATTAAAGACTTAAATATTTTACATATTAAATAGTTT
This sequence comes from Pinus taeda, assembly GCA_000404065.3. Classification (NCBI taxonomy): domain Eukaryota; kingdom Viridiplantae; phylum Streptophyta; class Pinopsida; order Pinales; family Pinaceae; genus Pinus; species Pinus taeda. The sequence goes on from APFE031689556.1 coordinate 76,120, forward strand.
ACATACAGCCTAATGTGTGTTTCATTTTATTATAAATTTTAAATCAATACTATGTGTAGTTTTTTTTTTTATTAAATATTTGATGATATTATTATTATCATATTTAATTTTTTCTATAGAATTGGAGGTTCAACCCAGTGAATCTTCTCGCTCACTTTTAGTTGTTCCCTCTTATCATAAATAACATTTGAAACCACATATAAAACCCACATATGATTAACACATGGAAATCCACATATAAAACCCAACTGCAATTGCAAAATATTTTGCAACAGATTGAGTGGCAATTGATTTTAAAATCTTTAGCAATAGAAAGAGTGACAATTGATTTTAAAGCATGATCAGATCTCAAACAATGGAATTATGGGTAGCACTGGTGCCATCCAGATCTAGGACTCATCCCAGCTGCTTGATGTCTTACCTGAAACCATCTCACAACAGAAAATTTGCCATCAAAATGTATTGCTTTTGAAGGGCGTAGAATGCAGTGACTGACTATGCATAGACTCTTTCAAAAACCCCAGGACCTCCACAATTTTTACACCTTATCAAATTATTTCCTGCCACCAACACATAACATTCTTGCGATACATTACACCAGTGATACCCATCTATAGTTATGCAAAGACATGTTATATGAACCCCTGAAATCCATACCCACATTATTTTTTGCCGCTTTTGAGTCCTTGCACAATTCATCACTTAGACTAGCAAAAGCATTTATTGTACAAAATTTCCTTATAGCCTGTTGGACTCTAAGGCCTCTAGGTAGAAGACATTTTTCCCACCATAATGGTAACTTTGTTAATAAAATCTATGAAGATATCAAGCGGGGCAGATGGGATATCTTACAATAGGATTCAGTGCCTTCCACATTACCCCCATTGATGATCACACAAGTTTTGTTGAGGACACAATTAGAACTAGCAATGGCCTTCCAATTCTTCAATTGTGAAAAAACAAAAAAAACAGAGTAAGGCACAGTTTACTGAGCTGGTGTCTCATGGTCAATATTCTAAGCTTTGCCAGAATGTTTCAGATGCAATAACCCGGATTCGCCACTCAATATCAGGTCATGAGACCTACAATGAGGTATTTGACAAGTTCTAGAGACATCAAACTGGTACAATTGGAATCATGTGGTGTTTGATATGCTCATCAAGGCTTATGTCCAGTGTGGGAGGGTGGTGCAGGACGTTTCTTAGATATTCAGTGTAATGGAATTTATTGATTATGTTCCTCACGTCATTGCCTGCAATAGCATTCTGAATGGTTTATTGAAGTCCAATTGCATCAATCTGTGCTAGGAAATATATATTGAAATAGGTAAAAGACAAATACCTCCCAATGCTTTTACTTTCAATATAATAATTCATGCTTTATGTAGAGAAGGTAACTTGGAAGAGGGCTTTTAGTTTCATATTGTAACATATAATACTCTCATTGATGGTATTATAAGCCCTATCCATTATATAGGAGCTACAAGATAACCCTCCAGAATATGGCGCTCCATGTGTTCGATAGAATTGTAGTCGCACAAGGGTGGCAAGCCTCATCACTCCCCTCTTTAATTGTATGTAGTGAAAGGTAACCTCCCCAGAACCCATTTGTCACTTGTGTATCCACCCCATAAGGGAATAATTAAATTGTACTTTTAATAATATTATCTAATTTCATTGATATGTATGTATATATATATATGGTAAAAAAATGATAATATGTAGTTCACTCATGAGCTCACATAGTAATATGCTTATGCAATAAAAACATGTTCACATTTTAAAACTTATATTTGTGTCATTTTTATGCTGAAAAGCATTTTCTCTATGGAATTGGCTAGGCAAACACTATTTAGCCTAGCCAATCTCCTCACTCCCTTTTCGTCATTCTCTTTTATCATAATTCAATGCATGGAAACCATTCGTTAGTTACTTCGTACATGGTTCTTCGAGTCTTGTTTAATCCACATATAAAACCCAACTGTAATTCCAAAATCTTTTGCAACAGAAAGAGATACAATTGATTTTCAAGCATTATCACATCTATAACAATGGGATTGTGTGTAGCACTGGTGCCACTTGGATCTAGGACTCATTCAAGCTACTTGACATTTGCATCAGAGTTTCTGTCAACATGTCTCACATAAACTTCAGACACTTGAGAAGGAAGACTGCATCGAGAACCATGAGCCATGCCAAGGTTTCTTCCTTGTAGTCGAGGAATTTGTGATAGCTTCTTCCGATTCACCATTCATGCTTGCTAAACTCCTCCACAACCGCTGACTCAAACTTGAGTCCGTTGATTGTTTTTGAAATATGCGAGTAGGTTGAATTTTGTAGCGCTCCATGTCATAGAGCTCAGATCTCCAATGATGATAGTGGCCAATGGAAATGGACTAAGGAGTGTATGCTTTAGGTTTCACTGCCAATAACTCTTTGGGCACATTAAAAATGAACATAGATAATTCCTTCACTTCTTCTTATTCTTCTCGATCAAAACTTCCCTTGATTTGAATAGCCCAACCGTTCTCATCGATCTTCAATTGAACATCAGTTGTGGACTCCATGTTTCTGAGTCGAAAGCAAATAGTCTCACAAGAAACAAAGAAGAAGAGGTGGGAAATATGTGAGACAGTTGAGCGACTATGAAACTTTATATGGAGCTTCTTTGGTTAATGAATACATAGATCCGACCGGAGGAATTGGGTACTAAAACCTTTCCTTATTTCCTTCCTTCGAAACAACACCCCACATGGGTCCTTATATAATGCCTTTGTCGACAATATCTTTCACATGTTTAACACGATTTTTAATTTACACTGAAATGTGTTTTCTCTATAGATTTGGTTGGGCAAACACTATTTAGCCCAACCAATCTTCTCGCTCCATTTTTTTCTTTCCCTCCCATCAAAATTCAACATGTGGAAACCATTTTTTCCTTGTCATCAATCCATTCATCTGGAACAGGGTTCTTTGAGTCTTATTTAATCCACATATAAAACATATAGAACTATTGGCTCATAGGTTCCAGTGAAATAAATTCCAACACCATTCTTCAAATTCCTTTGCGTCTTCAACTTGTTCCAACAAGTTCCAACAATTCCATGAAGATTATTGCAAAAGGAAGTTCCAACAATTCCATGAACATTGTTGTGGGAGGGCTATGGAAGGACAGATGCTTCCCAACACTGATCTGGACAGTGCAGCTACTAAATGTATCATTTCTTTTTCCCTGTTTCTACACCGAAAAGCACCACCTGTTCTTTTTTGTTGGACCCCTTAAAGCCTTCGCCTTCTTAGCAGCCTTGGGCCCCTTGACATTTATTTCAGGCTTCACTGTTACAACTTCCTCAGTGGAAATAGCAACTCCTTCCACATGAGAATTCTAGGCAGATGTGGGGACCATGGTTTTGTTTCACAGGATTCAATCACAAGAAAATATCAGAGAATTGCAGGGGACTGACAACTCCAACACACAGCAATGCAAACATGTCAAGACAATCGAAGAATGAGAATGTATAAATTCAAGAGAGCAATAAGTAAATTCAAGATAGCATAAGGAAGGAATTTATTAAGTGACTACTGTAGCATGGGTGTCTTCTAGCATGTAAATTAATGGAATGAACTAGCTTGACAACCACGTGTGACAATGAGGCAAATTTGTGAAATTCCATGTATGAACCATAACAAAGGACAACCAACTGAATTTTGATTTCCAAACAATGCCATTGAGGTTCCCCTTCTTCACATCCAACACCAATACAGATTGAATCATTGAATGTATACTTTAGAGACATGAGGATTATTCAATTAAGAGCAATATTTTCTCTCAAAGTTGTCCTCTGTATTCAATGCATAAGAGTCTGCACAATCATGAACTCCTGTATCATTTAGTGTAAATCGAGAAGATTTCAACCGTTCTCTGAAATGTGAAATCTTAAAATCAATTTCAACACATGGTGATTGGTAGAGATAGTAGCTTGATTTCAGGGTTTAATTTTGAGTCACGTTTCAAAAATATATAATCCTAGTGTAGATTATATCATGTCGATTGTTTACTATGTAGCATGATATTTCTCTCACAACGATCATGAATTAGACTTCCACAAATTTGAAATGGGTTGTTGATTTAGTGTACAAGAGGGTTTCCACCATAAGCTACTCACCTCTCAGTTTAAATGGTAGAGTCACTCATGGTAATGCAATTGACTCATTAGAGGGCAGTGATTGTATAACACACAAAGATTTTTGAAGTCCCTTGGAGTATGTAAAAGCTCTAGGTCGTAGGTATTCTAGCACTATAAACAAAGGTGAAATCTCTATTGTAAGGCAAACCTTGAACAAGGAGGTGGATAAATGAAGTAAGGCTTCTCTTTTTTCGACTGGGATTCAAGGAAGGAGAGCTCTCAATCATTTCTTTGCACCATATTGGACTCGAAGTATCGGGCAAGGAAGATGATTCTACTATGTGGATAGATAAATTGTACAACACTTTAGACCAAGAGGGTTGCAACGATGGAATGACAATCCATGACACCTTTTGGTTATCGTACTTCTTAGCTTAGGTTTGGTTCTTACTATTTATTTCTCAAAATTGGAAACCGTACCATATTCTCATCACAAACATTTCGTTTTGATATCCAATGAGATGGAAAAAAAGATCGGTGAAAACCAATTTGCACAGGTGATCCACTCTTCTCCTGATACCGTTGGTGCTCTATTATGGTAAAATGGTTGAAACTTGAAAGTATATATTTTTAGGTTATAAGTCTAGCTCCCCTTTGTTTTGTGTTGGAGTTGACGTATTTCTCCCATTGCCACTATATCAGTGTTCTAATTTCCTCTTTACCAAACTCCAAGGATGAGTTGACTCAAGTCTAACATTAATCTTTGGGGAAATAATGAAGTCAGGCCCATTAATAGATAACTTAGTCCAAAGCATTGTCACAATAGTCAAATTATATATAGAACTTTATTCTATCTCTAAAAGGACAAAAAAAAAGTCATTATCATTGTTTATTTATCCAATTTCATAACTTGGTCTCATAACATACAGATGGAAAACCACCTATCGATGCTATAAAAAATAAGACTCAACTAGAGATCACATCCATTGACGTGATCCCTTTTGATTGCAAGGACTAGAGTGGTTCATGAGGTCTATAGGTTAGAAAGTTTTTCCCCTTCAATGTGGCATTATGCACCCCATAAGGTAACACTGATGATGTACCCTAACATGTAGGACAAGGACATAATTTCCTTCCACACTCTCGGCTCCTTCTTTTGGCGTTCCATTGCACCTCTTGGTGAAATTGCTAGTTTTATAAATATTTTTACTTGAGGTGGGATTCACCATATCCTATCTTAAGCATTGTTTTTGTTGGCCTCCAACAAATTACACAATGACTTCCAGGCAAGTTTTGTAGAATTTTGGGTGAGTTTCAACCATTCAAGTTGAGTTTTCACCTCGTTTCAAGAAAGTATTCAACATTACTCATAAGTCTTGGGCGAAATTAGTAATCCATCTTGAATTATTTATTTGATAAATTTGTAGGTTCCACTCTTCTATGGCACAGGGACCTACATTGTGCATAGGAAACCATCTAGGGAAGGAAAGAAGGAATTGTTAGAGCCTAAATCTACCTCAGGCTGAGCAAGGTAGGATATAGGACAACATCAAACCACGCTTAACCTGGTAGCTAGCACTACTAGGTCGGGAGAGGGCTCTCTCCTATTCAATCTCAGCAAAATATAGTCGATAGGGCTTGAGATGACTGATATGATGACTAATTTTAGGCTAGGTATGTGTGCAAAAGAGTTTGATTGAATTTAATGATGTTTTTGTTGGCTCAAATGGAAAGGCAAATTTGGGTTTGGGGAATGAGGCTCAGTTTTGCAAAGATCTCTATGGGGCAAGGTAGGCAACTGATTTGGCACTTCAAATTGAATGAAATGGAGATATTTTGATAGGTGAGGAGTTGAAGAGGGCAATAAAACCTTAGGGATCCTCTTCAAACAGATGAAAGCATCAAGAACTAAGCAAACCCTAGGTAGAGCACTGTAATTTCAATGGATTCTACCTATATCCTTGTTTGTTTTAGTTAAGAAGAAACAAGATAGATAATGGCATACATATAACATAAGTGAACTCACAACTACAGAAGAAAACACAACACCAAAGAAAGGTGCCACATGAATCCCAAAGAGTGCTGCAAACCCTGGTTTATTCCTTAGCCAAAACTGCTGACATGAGTATACAATGAATCTCCAAGCTTTCACAAAAGTCCAACCATGGTAATGACTAGAAAATCACAAGATATAGACAAACCATAACTCATCCTAGCCTCTATGGGTCTAGATCATGAGTTTAGGAGCTGTTACAACTAATTCTAAACTGAGAACTAAAAATTAGGCAGTGGAACAGCTTGCCTCTAGAAACTAGGGAACTGATTCATTCAGCTGCAAACAACTTTTTGATAGATGAATCTACCTCCATGAGTGAAAATTTGACATAACTACATCAATATCAATCAATTTACATTAAATTACATCATAAGTTTGACATTAAGAAGGAGAAAAGTCAAACTGTCAAGAAACTAGGTGAAAAACAAAGTATACTTGGTCAAACAGAGCGAAATTTCCCCAATGCACCACGCTGATTTCCCTATGCGTAGCGCCTGTTTGCAACCACTTTTGGAGGCCTTCCTGGTGTCCAAATTTTCCCCAAGTGTGCTCGTTGGAAAGGTCTGCTTGTCTACCTTCCCGAACAAGTGGAAGTTTTGAATTTGGCCTCCATTTTCCCCTCCAAAACTATTTTTTCCCAACATTGCTTCCTGTGTGTCCAAATAGGGGCAGAAAGGTGATTTTCAAGGTGCTTTTGACCCTTTTGGGGGCTCAAAACTTGTCAAAATTTCTTGGCCATTAGTCAGCATGAATATTTCTCCATGAAAAACCCAAAAAAGCTGAGTTTCCCTCATTTGGAGGCCTCCATCAAAAGCGAGTTCCAGGTGGCGCGATGCATCGGGTAGAAAAACCTGTGTTTTGGCCCAAATATTCCAAAAATGCAAAAAGTGTCCCAAATTTTTTGAAATTTGTGTTGAGTGTTCTCCATCAAGTTTTGTGTTGGGCCAAGGAAGCCTCATCCAATATCTAAAGTCTATCTTGCTCCTTTCGCCTCCTCGATGCCCTCTTCAACTTTGCTTTCAACCTTCTGATTCTTGCCTTGCAACTTTTATTTCTCACCATGTAATGGTAGGCCATATGCCTCAACTTTGTTTTCTCCCTATTAGCCTTCTCTAGCAACCTTTCTAAGTGGATATTCACTCTCTCAAGCCATGATTCTCGATCGGCATTGATTTCTTACTCAAGTGATGTGAGCTTCACTTTCCTTTTCTTGGCAGCTTGGCGGTTGTCTCGTATGTTTTGCAACTCCATAATGGTTTGTTGGTCCTCTAGTTTCTTGTTTCTTTGCTCCGGGTACTTTATTATCTACTTAGCTCTTTCTAAGTTGAGGGACAAAGCATTGATGTCTGCCTATTTCTCTTGGATGACCTCCTTGAGCTTTGAGCTTTGTGGGCCCAAATCAATGTCATCATCCTGAATGAGAATGAAATTGGTCTCATGCTCACCTGAAGGCCCCTCATCATGTAATGGCCTCTTGCCCTTGTCCTGAACCTGCTGTGCTAATGAAGGAAGCGATACCCCTTCCACCCTGGGTGGAGATAATACTCACTTTGTTGCTGCGAACAACCATCTAGTGCCCTTTTGATAGGTGACAAACACCAGCACACTAGCGGTCTATATCTCATGACCCTCCTGCTGATGTGAAGGTCCACCTATCTCATGAAAAGCCTCTGGAGGTCCCTGAGGAGCTGTGAAGAACTCATGAGAAATTAAATCCTCCCATGAGATGCCCTGCAAACCAAGTTGATGCATGACCACAATTTTGATGAGTGCAAAATGATATATTTTGTTAAACTACTGCTGAGGAGTCTTTTGTTGTACTAGGATGGTCATATTTTCAATATTTCAGCGCATGAAGTAGGGGAGATTCATCATTCTCACCCTAGTAAAGTGCATCAACAATCTGATATGATAGGAATATAGGCGAGAAAACCGACCCTCACAACTGAAATACTTCATTATGAGTTTCATCAAGGGAGCATATGTCTTTCTGGTACCGAAAGGGAAAAACTCTGCTGAGTTGTCTTAAATAACCATGCTTGATGTATGGCTCATAATGTTCCTTGTCAATTTGCTGCCTTTTATTCAACTACTCTTCAATATTAGGAATGTCGGTTGCTAGAGAAATAGACTCTGGTGTTAAGGTGAATGTCACACTAGCTAGAGTGGTTTGGCCATTATGTAGATGAAGCAAAAACAACCGGGCCAACTCATGATGATACTGGACTCTAGCAACCATCTCATAGAACTGATAACAGGATTGGTGTTGGAAGCATGTGATAGTAAGAGGGCAGGCCTGCAGCTCGGCAAGTGAAGTAGACTCCTCTCTTCTATGTTTTCCACCCTTGTGAGGTCTCCTTGGTGCATGCATTTATGTAGGAGAGTCACTGTGTGCCTCTTCATCTCGGTCATAGGAAGGATTAGACTCCATGTTTTCTACAATGCGAGTTTTATTGATGAGTATGAAGATTTTTTCAACCACCAAGGGTAAGAATGTATGAGGGACTGTGGAGGGAGAGGGTATAAGGGGTTTTGGGAATATTATGATAGATTTTTTGGGAAATAGGGGGTTAGGGAATAGTATGTAAGCTTAGAGACAGCAATTAGGGTTTGGGGATTTTGTAGTTAGGATTTGGGAAAATGGGAATTGGGGATAGGGGTGAATGATTTTTTAGGAATAAGGGAGTTAGGGAATGAGTGGATGAACTAGAAAATAAATGGAGGAGTCAAAGAGTAAGGGAGTGGTGGAGTGGACTTGGCAGCAAAAATCACAAATGCAAACCCTAGGTAATTGTTTTTTTGAGAAATTGCAAAGAGGTAAGGTTTGAGTTTTTTCACACTAAACCACCATAAATGTTTAAGAAAAACTCTTTCACTAGCAAGGAAAAGGGCTTGAATTACTTGCACACCATAAGATTGAGCAACTTTGGAAATTTGAGGGAGTTTATGATGAAATCAAGCTTGGCAACTCTATGCGTCACGCCACAAACCCAACGTGCCACGCCTCCTGTATGCGTCGCGCCAGTATAGTTTTAGCACTGTGGAGGGCGGCCTAATGCGTCGTGCCACTTGTATGCGTCGCGCCACTCACCCAATGCGCCGCGCCCCTGAAACTTAAACTCTTTGCTGGGATTTTGCTTCCTTTCTCCAACACGACCTTCTATTTTCTCAATCTTTCTTCTTTGAATGCTAATACGCTTTTTGAATTGTGAAAAATGATTTATATACAAGAGATTTTGATTTTTCATTCATAAAACCTACTTTTATAATGTTTGCAATGTGACTTACTTTTTCAACTCTGTTTTTTGGGCAGTTTACTTCATTTGTGCCTTTGATGAACTGAATGACTTTAGTTTTTCTTTGCCTTGTAGGGGATGGAGCATTTGAAGCTTGGCAAGGTGACCAAGGTTTCCGCTGAAGTTATTTAGATATGAAAGAACTGAAATTACATGAATTTATACAATAAAAACCTAAAATACTTTGTTTTTCCTCAAAACAGGGTTTTGAGGAAAAATACATTTCTGAGCAAGTGATTATGAAATTTATTGGTATTGGAACTTTATTCAACCTCCTCATGCACCTGCTGACTATTATTGGACATTTTGAAGACCTTTTTTGATGAAACCCTAGACCTAATGATACTGAAACCCTAGAAATGACTCTTGCAAATTTAAAGACAAAAAGTGACTGCAGATGATCTTGATGAATGGAAATGGGCCAGCAGGTAAAGGACATGAGGGAAAATGTACAACAAGCCACTACCGTCAGATGATCCATGCTCCTAAGGTATGCAGCTGACTGAGCGAGACACCTAATATGGAAGGCAACAAGATAATTTGATCTCTTACGAAGGCATGAAGATACCGACACTAACATTGGCTCCAATGGGGATGGTAGCTCCTTGGAGGTGCCAAGAACTACAGATCTCTGGGAAAGTAGGCAGTGCCTTTGTCCATTAGGCTATGGAGTCAATAACTTTGACAAATAAAAACCAAACTCTTGACTGAATTTCAAGACTAAAATCGACTGAAAGACCTGACTCAAACAAACCAAACCAAAACTGAAATCAAACCTCAGTTTTATAGCCTTCACCTCGGGCCCCAAACTAAAAGAATGATACAATACACACTTGCAATGGAATTTAAACAAACTGGTATGTACAATGATACAGGTGACAGTAGAAAACACTTCACAAATAGTATCGTTTGAGTAGCCGACCATTGACCAGACCACCGGGATAGTATTCTCCATTCATTTCTTGCAAAAGGAAAGTGTTTTGGCCCTGATATGCAGCAATCCTAAAAGGTCCTTTCCAAAGACTTTCAAACTTGTCATGCTTACCTTTTTCTTCATTCCTTGCATCCCATTTTAGCACTATGTCTTCTATTTGAAACTTGTCTTCCTTTTCCTTTCGATCATACATCTTCTTGATTCTCTCTTGCAGCTTGAAAGTGTTTTGAAATACCTCCTCTCTAGTTTGTTGAAAATGAATCATTTGATTGATTCTCTGTTGCAAATGATTATCTTCGATGCCCGCTTATTGTAGGAGTTTAACCACTGGGACTGCAAGAGAGGTCGGGAAGACTATGTCCACACCATACACGAGCTCGAAAGGAGACATGCCTATAGATTTCTTTTGACTTAATCTATCTACCCAAAGTTCATTTACCAGCTTTTTGTGCCAACTTTTCTTGTTCGTTTCCAGCAGCTTTTTGATAATGTTGACCAAAGATTCCTATTCTGCCAATCCATTTCCTTGTGGGTAATAGGCAGTTGAGTGCCCCAAAGTGATTTGATATTTATGACAAAATTCAATCATTATTTTAGATTTAAAAGCTGCTACATTGTCAATGATCAGCTTATTTGGACAGCCAAAACGAGACAAAATGTTGTTTTCAAGAAATGAAATGATTACCGAATCAGTGGCCTGCCTTATGGGAATCACCTCAATCCATTTGGTGAAATAATCTGTCGCTGAGAGGATCCATTTGTGCTGCGCTGAAGAAGAAGGATGGATCTCACCAATAAAATCCAAACCCCAATGCTGAAATGAAGCACCTCAATTGGCTTGAGTGGTAAAGGCTGTAATTTCCTCTTACCTTGAAATATCTGACATTTGTGGCAGTTTGTCATTGTTTTGTACACATCAGCAAAAAGAGTTGGCCAATAATATCCCGCTCTCAAAATTTTATTGGTTGTTGTCTTCCAGAAAAAATGGCGTCTGCAGTCTCCCTTGTGAAAGTCTTCCATAACCTGTTTTGCCTCTTCTTAAACCAAACAATTGAGCAAGACACCACCGAGATCTTTCCAATAGAGTGCATTATTCATGATACAAAACTTGGCAGCCTTCAGTTTCAAGATCCTACTTTTGTTCCTAGCCATTCCAGGTGGTGATGACAGATTTTGGAGTACATAAACAATGTCTGAATACCAAGGACAAAGAAGAAACATTTCTGATACCTGAGCGAGCAGACTCTCCTCATCTTCCTCGGACATAGCAGCAATGAGATTAATGTCGAAGGTGTGAAAATTTGACTCAGCCATTAGTTTAGCCAGCCCCTGTCCTTTGATGAGCTTTGTCAGTTTGATCTTCATGTCATATTCCAACAAGGCAGCAATCCATTTGCCTCTTCTCCCCTCTGGATCTGATTGCACTAAGACATCTTTAATAGTGGCATTAGGGACATAAGCAAGGATAAGAGAATGCAGAATATAAACCCGAAAATCTTTCAAAGCATTTACCAAAGCAAGGGATTTCTTTTCAATAATATTGTGCTTTAATGTCACATCCCTTATGGTTCTACTGAAAAATCCAATTGGTTTCTCAAGCTGGTCTCTTTTCTGCATCAAGACCGCTGCCATAGTATGATCCGAGGCAAATGAAAACAAAATGAAATCCTGAGTATAGTCCGAGCTTATCAAAACCGGAGTTGAAGAAAGGGCCAATTTCACCAAATTGAAAGACTTAATTGCTTCCTCGGTCCACTTCACTACACTATCTTTTTTTAGCATGTTTGTGATTTCCCTTAAATGTTCTGCAAGATTGGGCACAAAGAAACATAAGAAATTCATCTTACCATTGAACGATTGGATTTCCTTCTTACTTCGTGGAAAATCAATCTTTTTAATGGCTTCCACCCGAGCTGGATCGATGCGGATGCCCTCCTTTGATATAATACGACCGAGAAGCTTGCCTTCATCCATGGCAAATAGACTTTTCTTTGGATTGAGAGATATACCATACTTCCTACATCGTTGAAAAACAATCTTCAAATGATAAAGGTGCTCTTCATCTGAGTTAGAGAAAATTGTCAAATCATCAAGATAAACAACTATAAAAACACCTTTTTCATTAGAAAATGTGATATCCATTTCCTGCTGAAAGGTTGCACCAGCATTTTTCAATCTGAAAGGCATCTTTTCATAGTGAAAAGTTCCCCACGGAGTGGTGAACGTTGTTTGTCTCTATCATCCTTATGGACCAGAATTTGGTTATAACCTGAATACCCATCAAGTAGCGACATACGGGATGCTCCAACTACTTATTGAAGTATGTGATCCATCTTGGGCAATGGATAGTTATCTTTCAATGATACTTTATTCAGATTTCTAAAATCAATACATAACCAAATCTCACCTGTTTTCTTGTGCACGGGCACTAAATTAGAAATCCAATCTGAAAATATTATGGGGACAACAATACCAGCTTTGTACAACCGATTCAATTCCTTCTCAATTGAGGGCAATAGCTTTGGGTTTATTCTTCTTAGCTTCTGACGAAAAGGCTTTTGATTTGGCTTGACTGGGATGATATGCTGAATTATGCTTGTGTCATGTGCCTTCAAATCTGAATAATCCCAAGCAAATACATCAGTAAAAGAAGATCGTAAACTGATATACTTTGCTTTTACCTATGGAGGTAATGCCTTTGATAACTACACCATTTTAGGATTTTCAGTTGATCCAATGTTCACATCCTCAACTCTTTTCTTGGTTGGTAGCAAGCTCAATTTTTGGGCCACATCATCCTGATAAAACAGCTCCTCTAAAGGTACTAGACCTTTAGGAATGACATTATCCTTCAGCTGCAACACTTCCATCTGATTGACTTCTATATCCGCCTCACCATCATCATACTCCACATCAATAGAAGTGTCTTTGAATTTACCTTCATTTTTGCAGAAATTCATCGATCCCTTCATCATCTTGAAACACTTGCCAGTACCTTTGATTGTTGGGGATAGCTAGATGATGTTTCACATGAATCTCAAACATGTTGTTTGGATTCATCAGAATTTTCAAATTACTTGCTGTTGTTGCAAGTGAATCTATAATAACATTATGAACACGAGGGACACATGTCAAAGTGTAATCTAAAAATACTCTCAAGATATCTAATACCGCATTGTGGTAGGCCCGTATTCAAGGATGCTTAGCTTGGTATTCCCCTTTCACTTGCTTGATAACGAACTCGGAGTCGCCATACATTGAAATCCTTTTAGCATTTAACTTTCTAAGAAATTTTAAACCAGTGATTAAAGCCTCATATTCAGCCTCATTATTTAAATAGTCAAAAGCAAGTTTATAAGAACAAACCCTTACATTGCTTGGAACTTTGTTTGGGTGAAAATAGGGCTACGTATCCAAATGCCAATTCCAGCACCTTCCCTTCCTACCGTGCCATCAAAATCCATGTTCCATAGGCCTGCTTTGTCCTCTTCCAAATGCTGAAATTCTAATTTCTCTATTACTCTTCCTTGCTGTCCATTAATATGTTGTTGTTGTCGGAAGGCTGATTGCTCAGCGGTACTAGCAAGTCTTTGTCTTTCTTGCTTTAAGACCTCTCTGAAATTTTCAGTGATCTCTGGAATGTCTTCTACTTCAACTACTTAGCTATTTACATCATTAAATCTATCTGAATACAAAATAAATGATTCTAAATTACTATGTACATAGTTGATTGGATGATTTACTAGTTTCTCCTTGCTAGTAATCATGTACTTCATCTTTTGTTCCTAGTATAATTTCCTCATTTGACCGAACACTAGAATAGTAGCATAGGAGAAATCAAGATGCATTGTCCCTTTAATATTTTCTCCCCAAGATCTGGAAAGAAGCATGCCAAATCTAGGAGGTATATCTGCCACAACCACATCCATCAAAACATTTTTAGCTGGAATCTAATCCAAACTGACCACCAAATCTTTGATAAGACCAATGCACCTTACTTTTCCAGAATCAAAAGAGTAAAGGTCATGACACTTTCTAGTGATATCTAATCCCAATTTCTCCATGATGGCCTTAGGCATGAGATTATGAGAGGCTCTGGAATCAAACATAGCATTGTGTAATACATAGTTGTGCACCTTGAGACTGATGTAAAAAGGAGCTACATCACTATCTTGATACTGATCTTCCAATGCTGGACAAAAAATCAACTCAAGTCTACCATCCTCCACGTTCACCATATCAGATGATGGATCTAAATTCAAAATCTTAGACACCTGACCATTGTAGTTGTTGTTCTTCATCAACTCAGTTAAAGGAATAGATACTTTTAACTTAGCAATTTCATTTTATAAGTTAAATTGAAATTTTCTCTACCTCTTTCATCGAAACATCCTTCTTTTTATTTTTATCCTTTGATACACTTGGCTGATTGGATCTTTCATTTGCTAATGGCGTTTTTCTAGTGGTAGGATCAACTGCCTCTTTTCCCTTTTTCTGCGCAATGGGAGGATCATTCTTTGGAACTGTTGTCTCCTTTCTTCTGTGAATTGGATTTATGGGCACGTCTCTACTTATGAGTGAATATTGTCACTGCTGGGCTGACAAAGCATTCATGCATCCTCTTTGATATTCATCAGACTCCTCCTGAAGAACTGTTTCATTTGCCAAGATGAAATTTGCGTCCCTTTGTACAACTGAATTCTCAGAATACTCCTCATCTTCAGTGATAAAAATTGGCATATCATCGGGGTGTAAAGAAATGATTCTTTTCTCCGATTACATTCTCCTCATCATTTGATTCCGGGCCATGTACAAAATTCTGCTGCAAGGGTATCTTTACCTGTTGCTGTGCTGCTTGGTCTTGTGCTCGTTGCTCTCTTTGCTTGATTCTACATTGTGGTTGTTGTTGACCACGGAAGTTGAGATTTCTGATTTGTGGTTCAGGCTTGTCAATTGTCAATCTTTCAAACATCTTCTCCATCTTCCAAAGCACTTGATCTGAAGTGGAAACCTCTTCCTTTGTTGTTACCTTCTTTTCAGCCTTTGTTCTAGCTCTCTTGGCAAGCATATTTGCTTCAACGCTGATTGCAATTTTCTGCATGTCTTCCAAAGTGGCCGAATATATTTCTCTTAATTGATAGGCCATATTAGGATCGAAACCATCCAAAAACTTAATCAAATCAATCCCCATAGGTGGCTTTATATGATCAGGAATTGCATTGTAAACAGGATTGAATTTAATACAATAATCTTGAACAGGCTCACCAATATTCCGCTTGATGTTCTCATATTCGGAAAGGATCTGAAGAGGATTTTTCTTCACTTCCCAGTGATCCAAGAATTGTCTCTGAATATTAGTCAATGTAGTAATACTTGCAGCTGACAAAGATTTGAACCACTTCCTCACTTCACCAACAAAGGTTTGTACAAACAGTCTCATTGTCACATTTTCTGCATCAATCTCATGAAGGTCGAAGAAATCTATTATTCTATCCACATGTTGCTGAGCTATAACACTGTGAGGAATGCCATCAAACAATGGAATTTTTCTTTAATAATCAACGGTCATATCATCCAAATTTTGAGGCAGCACAAGGGGTGAAAATTGAGTAGCCATTGCTCTTGGTGGATTTGCAATAAGTCTTGCGGATGTTGGGGGAGTGGGTGCAGCTGATGTATGGGGTGTATGAGGTGGGGATGGTGGTGAAATTTTTTTGGATGTTTGAGGGGTAGAAGGAGTGGACAGAGGTGAAACCACTACATATTTTTTATCAGAGATAGAAGGCTACACAAGAATGGTGGGAATGAAGGGAGTTTCGGTAGGAATTCCAGAGCTAGATGCAATCGCGGAGGACCCAAGGGTTGTAGATGCAGACTCTAAGAAATCAACGATGTTTGAAGCCACAATTGAAGTTTGGAGTTGTTTCAATATATAATCGTCAATTGATTTATTGGCCTTTTCAGTTTCAAGATCTTTGACAAACTTTGGATTTAGGATAGTAGAACCAACAACGCTTTTGGATTTAGTCTCAAACAACGACAGATCAAACTATTCGTCAAACTCAAGATCTTCAAGATACTCAAAAACCATAGGACATGAATGAGATTTGAACACAAGAATCACAGAAATTTCTTAACGAACTTGGAATGAGATTGGGATTTTCGTACACATGAGGTGGATCGGGATCAGGATTTGCTCTAGTATATCTTCTGGAAGCCAGTGTGTTCTTATTTCTAAGAAATCAAATGGACATTATCAACTTGTTCAGGCTATCAAATTCTAAACTTATCATCCAAAAGCTTAGAATTATCAGATGTACTAGGACAATTTTCAAGTTAGATATTCCATTTATAAGACTAGACTGGAGATTGACTGAAGTAGCTTTTATCTACTTGCGCTAATGCAAAGCAAAAGCGTTTTGAAGGCTACCTGGCTAATCTTCAGACAATGTTTGTAGTTTATAAAATGAAATACACTAAAAAACAAACAATTTCTTCCCCAGTATGGTCAGCACTATGTTAGCACCTAAATCTACCTCAAGCTGAGAAAGGTAGGATCTAGGACAATATCAAACCACACTTAACCTGGTAGCTAGCCCTACTAGGTCGGGAGAGGGCTCTCTCCTATTCAATCTCAGCAAAATATAGTCGATAGGGCTTGAGATGACTGATATGATGACTAATTTTAGGCTAGGTATGTGTACAAAAGAGTTTGATTGAATTTAATGATTTTTTTGTTGGCTCAAATGGAAAGGCAGATTTGGGTCTAGGGAATGAGGCTCAGTTTTGGAGAAATCTCTATGGGGAAAGGTAGGCAACTAATTTGGCACTTCAAATTGAATGAAATGGAGAAATTTTGACAAGTGAGGACTTGAAAAGGGAAAAACAACCTTAGGGATCCTCTTCAAACAGCTGAAAACATCAAGAACTAAGCAAACCCTAGGTAGAGCACTGCAATTTCAATGGATTCTACCTATATCCTTGTTTGTTTTAGTTAAGAAAAAACAAGATAGATAATGGCATACATATAATATAACTAAACTCACAACTACATAAGAAAACACAATACCAAAGCAATATGCCACATGAATCCCAAAGAGTGCTACAAAACCTGGTCTATAACTTAGCCAAAACTATTGATATGAGTATACAATGAAGCTCCAAGCTTTCACAAAAGTCCAACCATGCTAATGACTGAAAAATCACAAGATATAGACAAAACATAACCCATCCTAGCCTCTAGGGGTTGAGCTCATGATTTTAGGATCTATTCCAACTAATTCTAAACTGAGAACTAAAAATTAGGTAGTAGAATAGCTTGCTTCTAGAAACTAGGGAACTGATTCATTCAGTTGCAAACTACTTTTGATAGATGAATCTACCTCCATGAGTGAAAATTTGACATAATTACATCAAGATCCATAAATTTACATCAAATTACATCATAAGTTTGACATTAAGAAGGAGAAAAGTCAAACTGTCAAGAAACTAGGCGAAAAACAGAGTATACTTGGTCAAACTGAGCAAAATTTCCCCAATGCGCCACGCTGATTTCCCTAGGCATAACACCTGTTTGAAACCACTTTTGGAGGCCTTCCTAGTGTCCAAATTTGCTCCAAGTGTGCTTTTTGGAAAGGTCTACTTGCCTACTTACCAACACAAGTGGAATTTTTGAATTTTTCCTCCACTTTCCCCTCCAAAACTATTTTTTCCCAACACCGCTTCTTGTGTGTCTAAATAGGGGAAAAAATGTGATTTTTAGGGTGTTTTTGACCCTTTTGGGGGCTCAAAACTTGTCAAAATTTCTTGGAAATTGGTTAGAATGCATATTTCTCCATGAAAAACCCAAAAATTCTGATTTTTCTTCATTTTGAGGCCTCCATCAAAAGCGAGCGCCAGGTGGCGCGGCGCATCGGGCAGAAAAACCTGTGTTTTGGCCCAAAAATTCCAAAAATGCAAAAATTGTCCCAAATTTTCTGAAATTTGGGCTGAGTGTTCTCCATCAAGTGTTGTGTTGGGCCAAGGAAGCCTCAGCCAATATCTGAAGTCTATCTTTCTCCTTTTGCCACCTCGATGCCCTCTTCAACTTTGTTTTCAAGCTTTTGATTCTTGCCTTGCAAATTTTATCTCTCGCCATGTAATGGTAGGCCATATGCCTCAACATTGTTTTCTCCCTATTAGCCTTGTCTAGCAACCTTTCTAAGTGGATATTCACTCTCTCAAGCCATGATTCTCAATCGTCATTGATTTCTTGCTCAAGTGATATAAGCTTCACTTTCCTTTTCTTGGCAGCTTGGCGGTTGTCTCGTATGTTTTGCAACTCCATAATGGCTTGTTGGTCCTCTAGTTGCTTGTTTCTTTGCTCCAGGTACTTTATTATCCACTTATCTCTTTCTAAGTTGAGGGAAAAAGCATTGATGTCCGCCTGTTGCTCTTGGATGACCTCCTTGAGCTTTGGGCTTTGTGGGCCCAAATCAGTGTCATCATCCTGAATGAGAATGAATTGGTCTCCTGCTCACCTGAAGGCCCCTCATCATGTAATGGCCTCTTTCCCTTGTCTTGAACCTGCTATGCTGATGAAGGAAGCAAGACCCCTTCCACCCCGGGTGGAGATAATACTTGCTTTGCTACTGCAAACAACTATCTAGTGCCCTTTCGATAGGTGACAAACATCGGCACACTGGCGGTCTGTGTCTCATGACCCTCCTGCTGATGTGAAGGTCCACCTATCTCATGAAAAGCCTTTGGAGATCCCTGAGGAGCTGTGAAGAACTCATGAGAAATGAAATCCTCCCATGAGATGCCCTGCAAACCAAGCTGATGCATGACCACAATTTTGATGAGTGCAAAATGATATATATTGTTAAATTGCTACTGAGGAGTCTTTTGTTGTACTAGGGTGGTCATCTTCTCAATATTTTGGCACATGAAGTAGGGGAGATTCATCATTCTCACCCTGGTAAAGTGCATCAACAATTTGATATGATAGGCATATAGGCGAGAAAATCGGCCCGCACAGCTGAAATACTTCATTATGTGTTTCATCAAGGGAGCATATGAGTCTTTCAGGTACCGAAAGGGAAAAACTCTGCTGATTTGTCTCAAATAACCGGGCTTGATGTATGTCTCATAATGTTCCTTGTCAATTTGTTTCCTTTTATTCCATTTCTCTCCGATATTAGGAATGCCGGTTGATAGAGAAATAGACTCTAGTGTTAAGGTGAATCTCACATCAGCTAGAGTGGTTTGGCCATTATGTAGATGAAGCACAAACAACCGGGCCAACTCATGATGATACTAGACTCTAGCAACCATCTCACATAACTAATAACAGGATTGGTGTTGGAAGCATGTGAGAGCAAGAGGGTAGGCCTGCAACTCGGCAAGTGAAGTAGGCTCCTCTCGTATATGTTTGCCACCCTTGTGAGGTCTCCTTGGTGCATACATTTCTATAGGAGAGTCACTGTGTGTCTCTTCATCTCGGTCATAGGAAGGATCAGACTCCATGTTTGCTAGTGTGTAAGTTTTCTTGATGAGTATGAAGATTTTTATGGTGTTTTTAGTTTTTAGCCACCAAGGGTAAGAATGTATGAGAGACTGTGGAGGGAGAGGGTATGAGGGGTTTTGGGAATATTATGACAGGTTTTTTGGATAATAGGGGGTTAGGGAATAGTATGTAAGCTTAGGGACATCAATTATAATTTGGGGATTTTGTAGTTAGGATTTGGGAAAATGGGAATTAGGGATAGAGGTGAATGATTTTTTAGGAATAAGGGAGTTAGGGAATAAGTGGATGAACTGGAAAATAAATGGAGTCAAAGAGTAAGGGAGTGGTGGAGTGGACTTGGCAGCAAAATCAGAAATGCAAACCCTAGGTAGTTGTTTTTTTGAGAAATTGCAAAGAGGTAGGGTTTGAGTTTTTTCAAACTAAACCACCATAAATTTTTAAGAAAAGCTCTTTCACTAGCAAGGAAAAGGGCTTGACTTACTTGCACACCATAAGAATGAGCAACTTTGGAAATTTGAGGGACTTTATGATGAAATCGGGCTTGGCAGCTCTATGCGCCGCGCCAGAAACCCAATGCATTGTGCCTCCTGTATGTGCTGCACGAGTATAGTTTTAATATTGTGGAGGGCGACCCAATGCGTCGTGCCACTTGTATGCACTGCGCCTCTCACCCAATGTGTCGCGCCCTCGAAACTGAAACTCTTTGCTTTGATTTTTCTTCCTTTCTCCAACACGACCTTCTCTTTGCTAAATATTTCTTCTTTGAATGCCAATGAGCTTTTTGAATTGTGAAAAATGATTTATATACAAGAGCTTTTGATTTTTCATTCATAAAACCTACTTTTATAATGTTTGCAATGTGACTTACTTTTTCAACTCTGTTTTTTGGGCAGTTTACTTTATTTGTGCCTTTGATGAACTGAATGACTTGATTTTTTGATTGCCTTGTAGGGGATGGAGTAGCTGAAGCTTGTCAAGCTGACCAGGGTTGCCACTGAAGTTATTTAGATATGAAAGAATTGAAATTACATGAATTTATACAATAAAAACCTAAAATACTATGTTTTTCCTCAAAACAGGGTTTTGAGGAAAAATACATTTCTGAGCAAGTGATTATGAAATTTATTGGTACTGGAACTTTATTCAACCTCCTCATGCACCTGCTGACTATTATTGGACATTTTGAAGACCTTTTTGATGAAACCCTAGACCTAATGAAACTGAAACCCTAGAAATGACTCTTGCAAATTTAAAGACAAAAAGTGATTGTAGATGATCTTGATGAATGGAAATAGGCCAGCAGGTAAAGGACATGAGGGAAAATGTACAACAAGCCACTACCGTCAGATGATCCATGCTCCTAATGGAATGTAGCTGACTGAGCGAGACACCTAATATGCAATGCAACAAGAGAATTTGATCTTAGACAAAGGGATGAAGATACCGACACTAACAGGAACCACAAACCCATACCCTCCAGTCGCTCAAAACAAAGGATCAACTTCCAGAGAAAGAAAATATTGTGAGATTATAACTTTTTATAGTTTGGCATGGGGATACTTTGACATTGCATCCATTTTACTAATTTGTGTGATTGATGAGCATGTCCATGAACAACTAGAAATGCTTGTTAGCTTGATAACCCTAAATATTTCTGATAACAAGTTGAGTGGGTGGTTGCCACTGAAATTGGGTACACATTCTAATATTTGGTTGATCAATGTTTCAGGAAATGATTTTGAGGGCCCTCTACCTAGAAATCTATGTAGGGAGGTATTTTTTTGAGTTGGTTATATTTGCGAGCAATTTTAGTGGGAATTTCAACCCTTTGACTCTTGTATTAATTTTCAATATCTAAACATTGACAACAATCGGTTCAATAGAATTATTTCTGCACAAATTGGACATCTAAGGAATCTCTTAAAGTTGAGTGCAAGCAATAGCCAATAGTCTGGGACTCTTCTTGGCGAGCTTGCATACATTCCACGCCTCTCAGACCTCAATCTCGTAAACAACCGATTAACAAGTGATATTTATGCTTGTTAGGTTCCTTGGCAAATTTAACTTCTGTCAAACAATCACCTTGATGGGGACATTCCTCCTGAATTGGGATATCTAAAAAATTTAACCTTTTATAGCACATCTGACAATCAGTTCTCTAGCTCAATTTCAGCCATTTTCAAGAATTTTCATTATAGATATAGTTTTCTTGTCAATCCCTACCTATGCGCAGATCTGGCTTTGGGGCTTAGGGTTATACCAAAATATCAGGAAGAAGGTCCCGAGTGAAAGCACTCTCCCTGGAGATGGACTAGGTCCTCTAGCCCTCAACAATGTGTATACTCCCCCAGGCAATGATTTATTATACAGTTGACACTTTCCATTGACCCTTCATCGGGCCAACAAACTTTATAGGGTTTTCTTCATTGTTCTTCATTCAAAATCGGATGCTAGGAGAGAAAATATCACCTTCCAGAGAAATAAAAGATTGTGATATTATAATTTTTTATAGTTCAGGATGGGGATACTTCAACACTGCATCCACGAGAGTAGCCTGCGTGATTGATGAGCTCGTCCGTGAACAACCATAAACGCTTGTTAGCTTGAAAACCCTAAATCTTTCTGATAATAAGTTGAGTGGGTAGTTGCCACAGAAATTGGGTACAAATTCTAATATTTGTCTAATCAATGTTCCAGGAAACGATTTTGAGGGCCCTCTACCTTGAAATCTACTTAGGGAGGAACTTTTTTTGAGTTGTTTATATTTGTGAACAATTTTAGCAGGAATTTGAAACCCTTGGACTCTTGTATTAATCTGCAATATCTAAAGATTGACAACAATCAATTCAGTAAAATGATTTCTACATAGATTGGACAACTAAGGAATCTCTTAAAGTTTAGTGCAAGAAATAACCAACTATTTTGGCCTCTTCCTAATGAAATTGCATACATTCCATGCCTCTTGGACCTCAATCTCATAAACAACCGATTAACAAGTGAGATTTATGCATTTTTAGGTTTCTTGGAAAATTTAAGCCTTCTATATCTGCCAAACAATCAATTTTATGGGAACATTCCTCCTAAACTAGGATATCTAAAAAATGTAACCTTTTATAGTGTATTCGGCAATCAATTATTTGGCTCAATTTTAACCAGTTTCAAAAATCTGCATTATAGATTTAGATTTCTTGCCAATCCCTACCTATGCGCGGATTTGGATTTGGGGCTTAGAGTTAGACCAAAATATCAAGAAGAAGATCCCTAGTGAAAGCCCTCTCCTGGGAGACGAACTAGGTCCTCTAGAACTCAACATCATGCATACTCCCCTAGGCAACGATTTGTTGGACAGTCAACACTTTCCACTGACCCTTCATCAGGTCAACAGACTTTGTGGAGTTTTCTTCAGCAACAGGATTTGTGGATTTTTCTTCATTGTTCTTCATTCAGCCTCAGATGTTAGGAGATATGGGTTTGATCCTCAGACCCATTAACTCATGATCCTCTCTGCCAGGGCATTCCATACATTGTATCTTTTATGTTCATGCATTGTGTCTTTTATATTCATACATTATATTTTGTATAGGAGACCATTGGGTTCTCTCGCATTGTATGGACATCATTGTACTCAATAGTACCTTTAACCTACTTTGTGGTCAATAGCTAGACATAAATATAATTATCTTATCTTATCTTATCTTCTTTCCCCTACAGTCAAGTATTCAAGATTTCTCAAACTAAGAAGCCTAGAAGGCAGAGACCCAAAGAACAAATTACTGCCCACATCCATCAACTGTAGGTTTTCACAGTCCCCCAAATCATCAGGCAAAACCCCAAAAGAAAATTTGTTTTAACATTCTGTTGATGCCTCGAAAATTGTTGCATCAACATCGGGCAAAACCACCCGGTCCGAACCTTAAAGGCAGCTCCTTTTATGTTTGGTGTGGTGGCTCCGACTAGATATAATGGGACCAGTTTCCCAATGGTTTGTAAATAGGATAGATAAGTGATTGATTTTCTAGTATCTAATGATAATGGATGGATGATTTATTCTATAAAGCAATAATAAACAACTTAATCTATCTCGGGAAATTTTCAATTTAGTGTAACTTTTGATGATCTTTATCTATAAACAAGGATATAGATGGCTCAATTGGTAAACAAAGGCATTCATTCATATGGTAATTACTATGTTAAAGTAGTTGAACAAAGTAATCATTAAAACATTATTACACTACTTTTCATATATCAATGACATAAATATGATTGAAATAATAACACTCCTTAAACATTCAATAGTGATAAGCGTAAGGACTACTATTAAAACACATACATATATCCAATGATAGCAAGATTAAATAAATGTTGATTCATATAAAAGAATGGAGAAAAGACATAGATAATAGTACCATATGTAATTCGGATCCCTCCCGAATCAATCACATTCAAATTCCTTCTTCTAACGTAGAACACTTCCACAAAAAGCAATAGTGCATATCTCATCAAAGCATTCTTCATTAAAATTCAGAATATAGGCCCAGTCTTCATAAAAAAATATTTCGGAAGCATAATAGCGTGACTTCCCAATCCAAGTTTATAAAAAAATTTAGGACCCTTTCTAAATACATGAAAGGGTCTATAAATACTATATAAGCTAACTAATTATGAAATAAAAATGCTATTAGGTGGTATAACCAAATCATGAAGATCTCCTTGAAATAGGTCTGTTTGGAGTCAGTAGAATGATTCACTGTTTCGGTCGATCGTCCTTTGGCTTGAGCTGGCAGATAGCAAGCATTGGTTGAAATTCTGGAGGGTGACTCAGATGAGAATGCAGTTGGGTTGAACACATAGCATCATGAATTTCGGGAATCATGTAACCGATTGCATCAGTTAAACATTTGAGTGTTGCCCTTTAACTGTATGGTTTAACTAGGAAGAAACAAAAGGTGTCCCAGGTTAAACGTTGGATGCCTCCAATTAGTCGCTCCTTCCTTTCCAATTCCTAATTGCATGTTTGTTCCAATGCTTTGGCTGACGGCAATTTACCTACAATGCACTGTGAAATCAAATTAGACAGATAAAGAGTATCATTGATTAACTCAATTAAATTACTGTTTGTTGATCTGCATCTTGAAGTTTCACTTTCTGCTTTCATCAATTGTGACTGCCATTCTAGGAAAAGAATCTCCTTGTGTGATTCTAGAATTTTAGGCAGATTTGCAGCTTGCCCTTCACTGGTTTCTTGCCAAGCAAGAAAGTTGGTTAAATTTGTTAGCACCTAAATCTGCCTTAGGCTGAAAGAAGGCAAAATTCAGGGTAACCACAAACCACGCTCAGTCTGGTAGCTAGCCCTACCAAAATAGGAGAGGGATCTCTCCAAGTCACACTCAGTGAATAGATAAACGAAAGGCCTAAGATGACTTACAGTGAAATATTTATCTTAGGCTAGTAAGTGAATATGGATACAAGAAGTGATTTTTATGAATGACTGTGCTTCTAGGATAGTATGGGATCAATGGACCTCAATGAATAGAAAACTTAATACAAAGGCACGGATTACTCCGTGAGGCAAGATAGGCGGAAAGCCTAGCAATTTAGTTTAAGATAGTGTGGAATGGAGAGATTGATTAAGAGGGTGAAAAGGGCATGGACAACATGAATC
The DNA here is from genome assembly GCA_000404065.3 of Pinus taeda. Taxonomy (NCBI): domain Eukaryota; kingdom Viridiplantae; phylum Streptophyta; class Pinopsida; order Pinales; family Pinaceae; genus Pinus; species Pinus taeda. The sequence goes on from APFE031689556.1 coordinate 101,702, forward strand.
CATTTCAACAGAAGAATGAACACTGAACATGAAATTTTCTCACAGGCAGAGCAATAAAATTGAATTCTACCTTAGCTAACTTAGAAAACTTTACTGGAAATGAATATGAAATGGACTATGAAACATAACAAGATACATATGAAAAATAAGAGACACATTTGCTACACTCACAACCACATGAATCTCATGAAACAGAGCCACTGCCTTTCATTAATCCTTTGTAAAAAATATACAATGCAGAAACATAGTTTCTTTCCCACAGTCTCCCAGAAGTTACAAGCCAACCCTTTGAAAATGGTTTGCATACAATATATAGAATGTGCCATGAAGAGATAAAACACCCAAGGGTTGGGGAGTTACTCTAATCATCACAAAATGAAGGTGGAGAGCCAAACAACAGCTATAGGTGTAGCGCCACAAACATGAAAAATGGTTTGGGTGGCCCTTTGCCTTCCTTTGCCACTTGGATAACTGACCATCTAGAGTGAAAATACTATTAAAACTGCCTTAGGTGCCGAAAAACAGAATTTCATATGAGTGGGCCCACTTACAAAAAGTCGGGAAGCGAAATTTCACGAAATAGAGGCATTCTGGCCCTTTTTTCCTATATGCGCCTCGCCCTTTTCCTCTATGCATTGCACCACCTTGAGGCCAGTTTGAGGCACTTTTTGGCATCCAAAATGTGCACAAGTGTGCTCATTGGAAAGCCTCTCCTGTCTACTTTCCAACCCAAGTGGAATTTTTGAATTTGGAGCTCATTTGCCCCTCCAAATCTTCATTCTCCCAAGACTCCTTCCTGTGTGTCAAAATAGGGGCAGTGAGGCCATTTTTTAGTGTATTTTTCCCTTTTGGTGGCCAAGACCTTCTCCAAATTTCTTGCTCCTAGTGCCACAAATTTTGATTTTGCATACCGAATCCAAAAATGCAAACCATTTCTCATTTGGAGCTCCCAATATTACGCGTCGCGCTGGTGGCGTGACGCGTATAGAGAAAAAACCTATTTTTGTGCCAAAATTTTGTCATGTGACCAAAATTTTCCCAAATTCCTTGAAACGTGGGTTGGAGGTCCTCTATGAAGTGCTATGATGTGCCAAGGAAGCTTCGGCCAAGATTTGAAGTCGATATTTCTCTTTTGCCTCTTTTGCTTCTTTTGTTACTTTGCTCAATTTAACCTTCAAGCTCCTTATTCCCGCCTTTGCGCTCATGTTCCGCACCCTGTAGTGACAAGCCATCCTCCTCAATATGGCTTTGTCCCTGTTTGCCTTCTCCAGCATTTTCTCCAAGTGTAGATTGACCCGATCCAACCAAGACTTACGGTCATTGTTGATCTCTTGCTCCAAGGTAGTAAGCTCGATCCCTCTCTGTTGGGAAGCTTGTCGATTTTCACGAATGCTTTTCAGCTTCATGATCATCTGTTGGTCCTGACGCTGTTTGTTTCTCTGCTCCAGATACTTGATGACCCATCTAGCCCTCTCGAAATTTAGTATCAAGTCTTTGATCTCCGTGTCCTGCTCCTGAATGGTCATCCCGAGTTTTGCATTTTCTGCCTCTATCTCTTCATCGCGAATGAGGATGACATCGGTCCCTTGTGCACCTGATGGCCCCTCATCATGCACGGGCTCCTTGCCCTTGTCCAATACCTGTGTAGTCGATGCCGGAAGTGAGGCCCCTTCCACCCTGGGTGGAGATAACACTCGCTTTGCTGCTGCAAATAAGTTGCTACTGCCTTTCTGATATGTCACCAAAAATGGCATGATCATGGTCTCATGGCACTCATGCTGATAAGAAGGACCACCCAACTCCTGCTCGGGCTCTAATAGTACCTGTGGTGTGCTGGAGAAGTCACGGGAGATGAAGACCTCCCAAGAAATGCCCTGCAATCCCAACTTATGATCTACCAAAATCCGGATAAGAACAAAGTGATACACACTGTTAAGCTGCTGCTAAGGGGTCTTATGCAGCCTGAAGGTGTTCATCCTCTCTATATTCCTGCATATGAAAAACGGGAGTTTCATCATCCTCACCCTGGTAAAGTGCATGAGAAAGCGGATATGATAGGCATACAGTCTAGAGAACCTCCCCTCACAGTTGAAGTATTTCATGATCAATCTCATGAGTGGAGCATACTCATTTTTCAAGTATCTGAATGGAAATACTCTTGTGAACTCATTCAAGAATCTGGTTTTGATGTAAGGCTCATAGTGTTGCCTTTCCACCTTCTTCTTCTTATGCCACTACTCCCCAACATTTGGTATACTTGTTTCCACTGATATAGCTTTGGGTGTCAATGTGAAAGTGACCCCGGCCAAGGTAGACTGACCTCCATGTAGATGAAGCACAAATAAACGGGCCAACTCATGATGAACTCTGACACTTGTCACCCTTTGACAAAATTCGAAACATGATAGGTGCTGGAAGCATGACATGGCAAGAGGGCATGCTTGTAACTCGGTGAGGGTAGTGGGTTCATCCCTGACATGTTTGCCACTCTTGTGGTGTCTCCTGGGAGCCTGCTCTTTTGAGGATGAGTCACTCTGTGTCTCCCTCTCATAATCAAACAAATGCTGTGATGACATGACTGCAATGTGGACTGTGATAAGGCAGCCCCTTTGATGATGATGGGAGGCTGGGTGCCATTGTACTATTTGTTACCAAGGGGAACAATGAAACAGGGATTGTTAGGAAGGGAGTGATGAAATGGGGATAGGGTTTGTAAGGGAAATTTGTTTAGGGATATGGGAGGAGTTTTGGGGTATTTTGATGGGGAAGGGTTTTGGGGTTTTAATTGAGAAATAGGAGGAGGGGAAAGGGAATATGATTTTTGGTAGTGTTAGGGTAGTGATAATAGGAGAAATGACATGGGGGAATAAGGAACAGGGGTAGGGTAGGAAAAATCAAGCCTTGGCAACAATGACACTGTTACACAACCCTAGCAAAATGGTTTTTCTTTGGTGTCTTCTTCTGTTTGCTTTATGGAATGTTTTTGCATTCAATCACCGATAATAACCCACCATCTCTTTATCAAATTTGATGCATAAGTGAGTTTGAGAGCCTACCTTGCAATTAGAGGGGCTTCACAAAAATTTGAGGGAGTTTTGGCACGTTCTGGGTGCTTTATCTCTGTGCGCCGTACCCCTGTCTATGTGTGCCACGCCCCTGTTTGTGTGCGCCGCGCCCCTGCCTATGTGCATCGTGCCCTTGTTTTCACCTCCAAGCCACTTCCAACTCCTCATTTGCTCCTTTGACTGTATGCACCGTGCGCAAAGCCCTGTGCGTCGTGCTTTGGGTATGCGTCGCGCCCTCAAGAAACTTATGTTGTGGGCAGGTTGCGTGTGCACTGCGCTCCTGGTTATATGCGTCGCGCCTTCCCAGGTCGCCTCCAACTCGCTCAATCGCTCACCAATGCACACTCACACCTTTCCAACACTTCTTCAAGACTTGTAATGGCACAATGCCTTTGCTTTTGACAAAAATTGGTATATATAGCCTTGGAAGAGATGGGTTTAATTTTTTCCTCTTCAAAAACCCATTTTTCTAATGTTTGAGTTTTGCACTTTTTCACTGACTTTAAAACACACTGATTTTCACTTTCCCTTTGAAATTTTAGCTCGAATGATGCAATTTTTGGCACTCTTTGCGGGGATTTCACGACAGGACATTTGGCCATGGAAACCATGACTGCATTTGAAAAAATCACTTGACGACTTTTTTGAAAATTTTGTCATAAATGACACTGTTTGACTTTTCTTCAAAACAGAGTTTTGAAGAAGAGTCGGAGTCTATCCACTTGATGATGAAGCTTTCTGAACCATAACTGTGTAAGGGCCTCACTCTGGCCTGCATGGCTTTACTGGACATGTTCAAAAAAAAATTGATGAATTCCTAGACCTAGACCTCGAAATGACCTTTGTCCTTTAAAGGACTAGACCTTAACTGTTGTGGACTTTGATAATGATTAACAAAAGACCTGAGCCAGCAGGAGCCATACTTGAAGGGGAATGACTATAATGACCATCTCCGTCAGATTATGTCATGCCCCTAGCAGAATGCAACTGGGAGAATGGAGCGGGACACCTAATCATCAAATGCATAAAGATTTTTAATCTCTGACAGAGGACTGACCAGACCGACTCTAACATTGGCTCCAATGGGGGATGGTAGCTCCTTCAAGGTGCCAAGAACAACAAATATCTGGAGGAGGTAGACAGTGCCTTCATCCATTAGGCTATGGAGTCATAATTTTGATAAATAATACAGGACTCTGATTCATTAATGAAACCGAAACGACCAAAAACCTGACTCAAACTTGACATTAAAATGGCTTAAAGACTAGTTTGAACAACTATAACGAAACTGAAATAAAACGGTATTTACAATGACAGTGGAAGCAGTGTTAATAAACTTAGAAGTGGTACCGCTTGAGCAACCGACCATTGATCGACCCTCCTGGACAATCCCCTCCGTTTATTTCCTTAAGAAGAAAATCATTCTGCCCCCAATATGTTGCGATCTTGAAAGGACCTTTCCAGAGGTTCCCGAACTTACCATGCTTGCCTTTCTCCTCATTCCTTGCATCCCACTTCAGCACTACATCATCCACCTGAAATTTATCCACCTTTGCCTTTCTATCATAAATTTTATTGATTTTCTCCTGCAACTTGGATGTGTTTTTGAAAACTTTTTCTCTGGTCTGCTGCAAGTGGACCATTTGATTCAGCCTCCTTTGCATGGGATCTTCTTCACTGCCGGCCTCCTGAAGAAGTTTGACAACTGGGGCAGTGAGAGAGGAAGGAAATACTATATCAACTCCATAAACCAGCTCAAATGGTGATGTACCTATGGATTTCTTTTGGCTGACCCGATCTGCCAAAGTGAATTTACCAACCTTTTATGCCAACTCTTCTTGTTCATTTCCAGCAGCTTCTTAATTATGTTGACCAATGATTTGTTTGAAGATTCTGCCAATCCATTTCCTTGCAGATGATAGGCAGATGAATGACCCAAAATACTGTGGTATTTATGAAAAAACTCTACCATCCTCTTTGATTTGAAAGCTGTTGCGTTATCGGTGATTAGCTTTTTCAGACAACCAAAGCGAGACAAGATCTTATTTTCGAGGAATGAAATGATTACAGCATTTGTAGCTTGTCTGGTGGGAATTGCCTCAATCCATTTTGTGAAGTAATCTGTGGCTGTGAGGATCCATTTATGCTGTCCGGAAGAAGCGGGATGAATTTCGCCAATGAAATCCAACCCCCATTGCTGAAAAGGGGCAGTCACCTCTATGGGCTTGAGTGGTAGAGGCTGTAACTTTCGCTTTCCTTCAAAAATTTGACACTTATGACAATGCTTAACCATATTATATACATCAGCAAACAATGTCAGCCAATGGTACCCCGCTCTCAAAATTTTGTTCGCTGTTGACTTCCAAAAGAGGTTACCTCCACAATCTCCTTGGTGGCAGTCCTCCATGACTTGCTCTGCTTCCTTTTCCACCAAACAATTTAACAAGACGCCATCAGGATCTTTCCAATACAGTGCTCAATTAAGAATGCAGAACTTGGCAGCCTTCAACTTGAGTGTTCTCGCTTTGTTTCTAGTCATGACAGGCAAAGGTGACAATTTTTTGAGCACATATATGATATCAGAATACCATGGAGAAAGAGTAAACATTTCAGATACCTGAATTGGTGGTTCTTCATCGTTCTCATCGGACAAAGCAACGATCAGATTTATGTCCAAAGCATGCAAGTTTGATTTAGCCATTAGCTTCGCTAATCCCTGTCCTTTCACCAATTTTGTGGGCTTTATTTCTATGTCATATTCGAGCAAGGCTGCAATCCACTTGCCTCTTCTTCCTTCCGGATCGGCCTGCACTAAAACATCTTTTACAGCAGTGTTAGGAACATAGGCCAGAACGTGAGAATGTAGAATATACACCCAGAAATATTTCAATGCCTTCACAAGTGCAAGAGCCTGCTTTTCAATGATGTTATACTTTAAAGTTGCGTCTCTTATAGCTCTGCTGAAAAATGCAATGGGTCTTTCATGATCATCTCTCTTCTGCAATAATACCACTGCCATAGTATGCTCCGAAGCAAATGAAAACAATATGAAATCCTAAGTGTAGTCCGGGCTTAATAGAACTGGTGCTGAGGAAAGAGCCAATTTGACCAAATTGAAAGAATTTACCACCTCTTCCGTCCATTTCATTTGGTTGTCCTTCTTAAGCATGTTTGTCATTTCTCTTAGATGCTCCGCGAGATTGGGTACAAAGCGGCGGAGGAAGTTCATCTTGCCATTGAATGATTGTATCTCCTTTTTATTCCGGGGCAGATCTATTTGCTGAATTGCTTGCACACGTGCCGGGTCAATACGGATGCCATCCTTGGAGATAATGTGTCGTAGTAGTTTGCCTTCTTCCATGGAAAACAAGCTCTTCTTTGGATTCAGTGACAAGCCATATTTTCTGCACTTTAGGAAGACAGTTTTAAGATGGTACATGTGCTCTTCATCAGATTTAGAAAACACCGTCAAATCGTCCAAATACACCACCAAAAAGACATCCTTCTCGTTCGCAAAAGCCAAGTCCATAGCACGCTGAAATGTGGCATCCGCATTCTTCAACCAAAAGTCATTTTCGCGTAATGAAAGGTCCCCCATGGAGTGGTGAATGCTGTCTTGTCTCAATCATTCTCATGGAAAAAAACTTGGTTATATCCAGAATAACCATCAAGCAATGACATGTGAGATGCCCCCATTACTCGTTGAAGTATATGGTCCATTTTGGGCAGTGGATAGTTGTCCTTCAATGAAACTTTGTTAAGATTTTTGAAATCAATGCATAAGTGAATCTCCCCTGTCTTCTTCCTTGTGGGTACCAAGTTTGAGATCCAATCAAAAAATATGATTGGCACAATGATCCCTGATTTGTACAACCTTTTGATCTCCTTTTCAATAGATGGCAGCAAATTTGGATTTAGCCTTCTCAACTTTGTCTGAATGGTTTTCGATTACACTTGATGGGTATAGTGTGCTGAATTATATTGGTGTCATATGTCTTTAAGTCGGAATAGTCCCAAGCAAACACATCTGCAAATGAAGACATCAAACTGATATATTTGTCCTTGATCTTTGGCGGCAATGCTTTGGACAATTTTACCAATTTAGGATTTGCAGTTGTCCCGATGTTGACCTCTTCCACACCCTTCTCTGTTGGCTGCAATGTTGGCTTGCGGGCTACATCATCCTGATCGAAGAGTTCTTCTAGAGGTATCAAGCCTTTGGGAATAACGTTATTCTTCAGCTGCAACATGTCCATTTCATTGATATGTATTTCATCTGTACCATTGCCTTTTTCATCATCATTTTCTTCATCAATGGAGGTCTCTTTGAACTTGCCTTTGTTTTGCAGAAAATCATCAATCTTGTCATCATCTTGGAACACTTTCCAATATCTCTGATTGTCTGGAATGGTTGGACGGTGCTTGACATGGATTTCCAATTTGTTACTAGAGTTCATTTGGATTTTTAACCTACTTGTTGCCTTAGCAAGAGCATCGGCAATGCTATTTTGTATGCATGGCACACATGTCAATGTGTATTCAGAGAATAATTTCAAAATGTATAGGACTACGTTACGGTAGGGCTGCATCCTAGGATGCTTTGCTTGATATTCACCTCTGACCTGCTTGATAACCAATTCAGAGTCCCCATATACTGAAATCCTCTTAGCGTTCATCTTTCTTAGAATCTTTAGGCCAGCAATCAGAGCTTCATACTCAACTTCCTGCTTGATAACCAATTCAGAGTTGCCATATACTGAAATCCTCTTAGTGTTTAGGTTTCTTAGAGTCTTTAGGCCAGCAATCAGAGCTTCATACTCAGCTTCATTATTTGAACATTTAAAAGCCAACTTGTAAGAGCATACTCGTACGTTACTACAGACCTTGTTTGGGGCGGAGAAAGGACTGCATACCCAAATTCCTATTCCAGCGCTATCGTTTCCCACTGCTCCATTGAAATCCATGGTCCACAAACCTTCTTCCTCCTCTTGCAAGTGCTGGAAATATCTTTGTTGTGCCTTGCCTACTTGTTGTCCATTGCTTTCAGCTGATTGCCTAACGGTGTTTTGCCATTCTTGTTCCTCTTTCTTCAAAACTTCTCTGAAATTTTCTGATATTTCCGGAATATCATCTGCTTCTACCAACTGACTATCTATATCATTTAAACTATCTGAATACAAAACAAAAGACTCTAAATTTGTATGTACATACTTAATAGGATGATTTATTGGTTTCTCCTTGCTTGTGATCATGTACTTCATTTTTTGTTCCCGATATAATTTCCTCATTTGTCCAAATACCATAATCGTTGCATAGGAGAAATCTAGCTGTAGTGTCCCTTTTAGTTTCGCTACCCAAGACCTGGAGAGAAGCATGCCAAACCTTGGGGGAATGTCTGCTACCACAATACCCATCAAAACATTCTTCATGGGGAGCTAATCCAAACTCACAACCAAGTCTTTGATGAGACCTATACATCTTACTCTGCTGGAATCAAATGAATAGAGATCATGATATTGCCGGGTGATGTCCAGACGAAGCTTGTCCATGATTTCCTTGGGCATGAGGTTGTGATAGGCTCCGGAATCAAACATGGCATTATGTAACACAAAATCATGCAACCTTAAACTGATGTAAAAAGGTGGCACATTGTTGTCATGAGACTCACCATTTGATGCTGGCCCAAAAATCATTTCAGGTTGATCATCTTTGACATTCACCATGTCGGACATTGGGTCCAAATTTAACATTTTAGATACTTGTCCTTTATAATTGTTGTTCTTCAATATTTCAGTCAAAGGGATGGATAGTTTTAGCTTGGAAATCTCATTCTCTAAATTGAAAGTGGGAATCCTTTCGACCTCCTTGACTGGGATTTCTTTTCTCTCCCTTTCATTTGATGTAACTTGTTGATGTGGTGGTTCTGCTGATGTTGATTTACTGCTCTCCGTTTTCAACCACCTCCTTTCCTTTCCTTTGTGTACTAGCTGAATCATTCTTTGGCACTTCAACATCCTTCTTTTTCTAAATGGGTCTGACGGGCACATCCCTATTTCTACGTGAATATTGTTGCTGTTGGGCAGACAAAGCATTGATGTAGCCTCTTTGGTATTCATCTGATTGCTCCTCCAAGACGGTGTCGCTTGCTAGAATGAAATATCCATCTTTGTGTGTAGCTGAATTCTCTACATACTCTTCCTCTTCAGTGAGATAAGTAGGCAAATCATCTGGAGTAAAGAGATGATTTTCTTCGCCTATTACATTCCCATCTTCATTTGATTCTGGTCCGTGCACAAAATTTTGCTGCAAAGGCGTTTGTACTGGTTGTTGTGCAATTGGCTCTTGAGCTCGCTGATGTCTTTGTCTTATTCTATACTGTGGTTGTTGTTGGCCATGGAAATTAGGATTTCTAACTTGTGGCTCTAGTTTGTCAAGTTTCACTCTCTCAAGCATCTGTTCTACCTTTTGAAGTAGCTGGTCTGCTGAGGAAGATTCTTCCTTTGCAGTGATCTTCTTTTCTGCTTTTGTTGTAGCTCTCTTCGTCAGAAGATTTGCTTCAATGCTGACTGCAATCTTCTGCATCTCTTCCATTGTAGCTGGTTCTCTTTCTCTTAATTGATAAGCCATATCAGCACCAAAACTGTCTGGGAACTTCAACATGGCTAGTCCCACAGGTGGCCTTAAATTATCTGGAATTTCATTATACACTGTATTGAATCTAATGCAATAATCTTGGACTGACTCACCAGCGTTTCTCTTGATTTGCTCATATTCAGACAGAATTTGAAGAGGATTATTTTTCACTTCCCAACGTTTTAAGAATTGTCTTTGTAGGTCTGCCAAGGTAGCGATACGTGCAGCCGGTAAACCTCTGAACCATTTCCTTACTTCACCTGCAAATGTTTGTACAAAAAGTCTCATTGCCACATTCTCTACATCTATCTCATGAAGTTCATAGAAGTCTAACATTCTGTCCACATGTCACTACGTAGTAATGCCATTAGGAGTGCCATCAAAGAATGGGATTTTGCTTTGGTAATCAGCGGGCATATCATCTAAGATTTGAGGCAAAACAAGAGGTGCGAAACGGGCAGCCATCACTCTTGGTGGATTTGTCCTCGGAGGTGTTGGAGGAGTGTGCACAGTTTTTAAGGGGCTAGCGATGGGAGTTTGAAGCTGAGTTATTATGTAGTTATCAATAGATTGGTTAGCCCTTTCCGTCTCCAAGTCTACAAGAAACTGTGGATTGTGGACAGTAGAGTCAACCACTCTTTCAGACTTTGTTTCAAACAATGATAATTCAAACTGCTCGTCAAACTCTAGCTCTTCAATATACTAAAAAATGTCCAGGCATGAATGAGATTTGAGCACAAGCAATATAGAGCTTTCTTGACAATGATTTCTTGAGATCAAATTGGGATTTTCGTAGATGAGCGGAGGGTCGGGATCTAGATTAGCTCTGGTGTATCTTCGAGAAGCTAGCGTGCTATTGAGAAAAATCAACGAACACAACTTACTTTACTCAGCCTATCAAATCCTAAACTTAGCATCCAGAAGCTTAGAATTATTAAGAAGCAAGGAAATTTGATTTGTCCCCAGTGGAGTCGCCACTATGTTATCACCTAAATCCACCTTAGGCTGAAGGAAGGAAAAATTCAGGGTAACCACAAACCACGCTCAGTCTGGTAGCTAGCCTTACCAGAATAGGAGAGGGCTCTCTCCGAGTCACACTCAGTAGATAGATGAATGAAAAGGCCTGAGATGCCTTTCAGTGAACTATTTATCTTAGGATAGTAAGTGAAAATGGATAAAAGAAATGATTTTTATGAATGACTGTGTTTCTGGGATGTTATGGGACCACTGGACCTCAATGAATAAAGAACTTAATACAAAGGCACGGATTATTTCATGAGGCAAGGTAGGCAGAAATCCTAGCAATTTAATTTTAAGATAGTGTGGAATGGAGAGATTGATTTAAGAGGGTGAAAAGGGCATGGACAACATGAATCCTTTTCAACAGAAGAATGAACATTGAACATGAAATTTTCCCACAAGCAGAGCAATAAAATTGAATTCTACCTTAGCTAACTTAGAAAATTTCAATGGAAATGAATATGAAATGAGCTATGAAACATAACAAGGTACATATGAAACATAAGAGACACATTTTCTACACTCACAACCACATGAATCTCATGAAACAGAGCCACTGACTTTCATTAATCCTCTGTAAAAAATATACAATGTAGAAACAGAGTTTCTTTCCCACAGTCTCCCAGAAGTTACAAGCCAACCAACCCTTTGCAAATGGTTTGCATACAATATATGGAATGTGCCATGAAGAGATAGAATTCCCAAGGGTTGGGGAGTTACTCAAATCATTACAAAATGAAGGTGTAGAGCCAAACAGCAACTACAGGTGCAGCGCCACAAACATGACAAATGGCTTGGGTGGCCCTTTGCCTTCCTTCGCCACTTGGATAACTGACCATCTAGAGTGAAAATACTTATAAAACTTCCTTAGGTTCCGAAAAAATAAACTACATATGAGTCGGCCCACTTACAAAAATTCTGGAAGCGGAATTTCGCGAAATAGAGGCATTCTGGCCCTTTTTCCTATATGTGTCACGCTCCTTTCCTGTATGCGTCGCGCCATTTTGAGGGCAGTTTTGAGGCACTTGCGGGAGTCAAAAATGTGCCCAAATGTGCTTGTTAGAAAGGATGTCTTGTCTACTTTCCAACCCAAGTAGAATTTTTCAATTTGGAGCTCATTTTCCCCTCCAAAGCTTCATTCTCCCAAGACATCTTCCTGTGTATCAAAATAGGGGCAGTGAGGCCATTTTTGAGGTTTTTTTGCCCCTTTGGTGACCAAGATCTTCTCCAAATTTCTTGATCCATGTGCCAGTAGTCATGAATCCAAAAATGCAAACCATTTCTCATTTGGAGCTCCCAATCTTACGCGTCACGCCAGTGGCGCGGCGCGTATAGAGAAAAAACCTTTGTTTGTGCCAAAAATTTGTCATGTGACCAAAATTTCCCCAAATTCCTTGAAATTTGGGTTGGAAGTCCTCTATGAAGTACTATGTTGTGCCAAGGAAGCTTCAGCCAAGATTCGAAGACAATCTCGCTCTTTTTCCTCTTTTGCTTCCTTTGTTGCTTTGCTCAATTTAGCCTTCAAGCTCCTTATTCGGGCCTTTGCGCTCATGTTCCATGCCCTGTAATGACAAGCCATCATCCTCAATATGGTCTTGTCCCTGTTTTCCTTCTCCAACAACTTCTCCAAGTGTAGGTTGACCCGATCTAACCAAGACTCACGGTCGTTGTTGATCTCTTGCTCCAATGTAGTGAGCTCGATCCTCCTCTGTTGGGCAGCTTGTCGATTTTCACGCATGCTTTGTAGCTCCATGATCGTCTGTTGGTCCTCAAGCTGTTTGTTTCTCTGCTCTAGATACTTGATGACCCATCTAGCCCTCTCGAAATTGAGTATCAAGTCTTTGATCTCCATGTCCTACTCCTGAATGGTCATCCTAAGTTTGGCATTTTTTGCCTCTGTCTCTTCATCCTGAATGAGGATGACATCAGTCTCCTGTACACCTGATGGTCTCTCATCATGCACAGGCTCCTTGCCCTTGTCCAATACCTGTGTAGTTGATGCTGGAACCGAGGCCCCTTCCACTCCGGGTGGAGATAACACTCGCTTTGTTGCTGCAAACAAGTGCCTACTGCCTCTCTGATATGTAATGAAAACTGGCATGGTAGTGGTCTCATGATGCTCATGTTCACAAGAAGGACCACCCAACTCCTGCTTGGGCTTTGATAGTACCTATGGTGTGCTGAAGAAGTCACAGGAGATGAAGTCCTCCCAAGCAATGCCCTGCAATCCCAATTGATGATTTACCAACATCCGGATAAGAGCGAAGTGATACACACTATTGAGCTGCTGCTGAGGGGTCTTATGCAGCATGAAGGTGTTCATCCTCTCTATATTCCTACATATGAAAAATGGCAGGTTCATCATCCTCACCCTGGTAAAGTGCATGAGCAAGCAGATGTGATAGGCATACAGTCGAGAGAACCTCCCCTCATAGCTAAAGTATTTCATTATCAATCTCATGAGCGGAGCATACTCATTCTTCAAGTATCTGAAGGGAAAAACTTTTGTGAGCTCATTCAAGAATCTAGTTTTGATGTAAGGCTCATAGTGTTTCCTTTCCACCTTCTTCTTCTTATGCCACTGCTCCCCAACATTTGGTATACCTGTTTCCACTGATATAGCTTCGGGTTTCAATGTGAAAGTGACCCCGACCAAGGTAGACTGACCTCCATGTAGATGAATCACAAATAAACGGGCCAACTCATGATGAACTCTGACATTTGTCACCCTTTGGCAGAATTCGAAACATGATAGGTGCTGGAAGCATGACATGGCAAGAGGTCATGCTTGTAACTCGGTGAGGGTAGTGGGTTCATCCCTGACATGTTTTCCACTCTTGTGGTGTCTCCTGGGAGCCTACTCTTCTGAGGATGAGTCACTCTGTGTCTCCCTCTCATAATCAGACGAATGTTGTGATGACATGACTGCAATATGGACTGTGATAAGGCAACCCCTTTGATGATGATGGGAGGCTGTGTGTCTTTGTAGTATCTGTTACCAAGGGGAACAATGAAACATGGATTGTTAGGAAGGGAGTGATGAAATGGGGATAGGGTTTGTAAGGGAAATTTGTTGAGGGATATGGGAGGAGTTTTGGGGTATTTTGATGGGGTAGGGTTTTGGGGTTTTAATTGAGCAATAGGAGGAGGGGAAATGGAATATGATTTTTGGTAGTGTTAGGGTAGTGATAATAGGAGAAATGACATGGGGGAATAAGGAACAGGGGTAGGGTAGGAAAAATCAAGCCTTGGCAACAATGACAATGTTACACAACCCTAGCAAAATGGTTTTTCTTTGGTGTCTTCTTGTGTTTTCTTTATGGAATGTTTTTGCATTCAATCACCGAAAGTAACCCACCATCTCTTTATCAAATTTGATGCATAAGTGAGTTTGAGAGCCTACCTTGCAATTAGAGGGGCTTCACAAAAAATTTGAGGGAGTTTTGGAACATTTTGGGTGCTTTATCTTTGTGCGCTGCACCCCTGTCTGTGTGCGCCACGCCCCTGTCTGTGTGCTTCGTGCTCCGGGTGTTCTCCATGCTCGTTATGGTCTTGAATGGTGGGCGGGTGCTGTGTGCGCCGCGCCCTATGTGTGCACCGCGCCCCTGCTTGTATGCACCGCGCCTTTGTTTTCACGTCCAAGTCGCTTCCAACTCCTCGTTTGCTCCTTTGACTGTATGCGCTGGGCACAAAGCTGAGTGCGCCACGCTCTGGGTATGCACCACGCCCTCAAGAAACTTACATTGTGGGCAGGTTGCGTGTGTGCCGCGCCCTCTGTGTGCACCGCGCTCCTGGTTATATGTGTCGCGCCTTCCACGGTTGCCTCCAACTTGCTCAATCGCTCACTAATGCACACCTCACGCCTTTCCAACACTTCTCCAAGACTTGTAATGGCACAATGCCTTTGCTTTTGACAAAAATTGGTATATATAGCCTTGGAAGAGATGGTTTTAATTTTTTCCTCTTCAAAAACCCATTTTTCTAATGTTTGAGTTTTGCACTTTTTCACTGACTTTAAAACACACTGATTTTCACTTTCCCTTTGAAATTTTAGCTCGAATGATGCAATTTTTGGCACTCTTTGCGAGCATTTCACGAAAGGACGTTTGGCCATGGAAACCATGACTGCATCTGAAAAAATCACTTGATGACATTTTTGAAAATTTTGTCATAAATGACATTGTTTGACTTTTCTTCGAAACAGAGTTTTGAAGAAGATTCGGAGTCTATCCACCTGATGATGAAGCTTTCTAAACCATAACTGTGTAAGGGCCTCACTCTGGCCTGCATGGCTTTACTGGACATGTTCAAAGACCAAACTGATGAATTCCTAGACCTAGACCTCGAAATGACCTTTGTCCTTTAAAGGACCAGACCTTAACTGTTGTGGACTTTGATGATGATTGGCAAAAGACCTGAGCCAGCAGGACCTAGACTTGAGGGGGAATGACTATAATGACCTTCTCCATCATATTATGGCATGCCCCTAGCGGAATGCAATTGGGAGAATGGAGCGGGACACATAATCATGAAATGCATAAAGAGTTTTTATCTCTGACGGAGGACTAACCAGACCGACTCTAACAACAGTGAAAGTTGAATCCTTGTTGAGCACTTGCTACATGAAATTATCAGTAGCTAGGTGGGGGAACTGCTCAGTGTCCCCCAAGTCCCAATCTTCAAGCTTCAGATGTGGGATGCACACCAAGCATGGTCCTTCAAACGTGATATTCTCTGGTAGCAGGGGTGTATGAAGGAGAAACTTTCGCTCATCTGGGTCCTTTGCGACCTTCACCTTGCCCTGGCGTGAAGGGATGCATTCTGGAAACCTCGAGATAGGGTCTACCTCATCAATATCAATGTCCTCTAAGCCCATATAAGTGTCCTCTGCACACTTTTCAGCCTCTAGATCAATCACTTTTCCTTTTTCCTGCGTTGTTGGCTTTTCATTTCTCTGATGTTTCCATGGTGACTCAGGCACTAGTAGTGTCTTATTTTGTTTATCTTTCTTTGTCTTGGGAACCTCTCTTGGCGGCGTAGGCTTCGGCCTAAGTGACCTCGGGGATTTTTGCACTATTGCAGGCACCTCCATAGCCACAACATCAGGGACACCCCCTTCAGAGGCCATAACGCCTTCCGCGCTTGCGGCTTCTACGGGTATAGACATGAGGTTATTAAGGAGCTCCTGGGTGTCCTTAGGTAACCTCTCAAACACTAATCTAGCCACCAAATCCTCAAAAAATGTAGGGTTCATGTGCAAACGATAGCACGACACATAAGTTCTCAAAATGCAAAGTGTCTTTCATTGGGTGGCCATATATAATTTATAGGAAAATTCATATTAAAATCTGATCATTTCCCCCAAAATCCGCTCATAAATGCTAGATTGGTGGCAGATTTTCAAATATCTCGCTCTTAAATTCAGCCTTAAATGTCTTCCCCTCCCCCTGCCTGCTCCTCTTAGCCATTTTCTCACTCTCAAACCATGAACAGTGACAGTAATGGTCAATTTTGGCTGCCCTAGGCGGTCTCTCCTCCTATAGCACAACTCCCTTCGTGCTTCTGCTGAAGTTGTCACATTCTTCCATTATGTGCAGTCCCCTAGTTGCACAACTCTATAACCCGAGCAATGGAGTTTATACTTGCACCTCCTTGTAGCTACCTAGAGCACTAAGACTGTGCTCCCGTCATATAGTCATCTGGCCAGATCCTCGGTGTATGGCTTTAATCGGCTTCCATTTACCTTTCTTGGAAATGGATCTCCATTCAATTTCACCAGCTGAACTGCTCCACCATCGGTAATCTCCTTGATCACATATGGCCCCAACCAATGCATCTGAAATGTTCCTAGAAATTTGTCAAACTTGGTGTCATATACTAAAACCAAATCATTTACATTGAAGGTGCGTAGTTTGATGTGTCAATCATGCCATGAATTTTTCACTCCTTCTAAACTTGTTGATGGAATCCCTCCAAAAATCTATCTTCCTCCAGCTCTGTCAGTTGCATGAGCCTTTCTTCTAAGGCTCCACAGTCCATCATTCTTGTGAACGCCATTATCCATAGATTAGGCACAATTTACTCCATCGGCATTAGAGCTTATATGCCATAGATCAGTCGAAAATGTGTATGTCCAGTCAGCTTCTTACAAGTAGTTCTATAAGCCCATGAGCCAGCAAGATTTCGAAGGGAACACATAACAAACATTTCTTCAAATTTAGCACGATATGATACCTCCGGCATGTATCCAGCATCAAGCGTAGACTAGATACATGGTGTTTTACTAGCCCAAACACCATCCAATCATCAAAGTATACTTCCAAGAACTTGTGAATAAAGTCCTTGAACACCGCGATGATTGTGTGTGAAAAGATCATTGGCGCATTATTCAGTCCAAAAGGAATTACAGTATACTAAAAGCATCACCATTCAGTCGTGAAGGTCATCTTACTCCTATCTTCCGACGTGATCTTGATCTGATGGTACCCCAAGAACCCATTAGTGAATGAATATACTTCATGTCCTCCTACATTATCCAAAAATACATCGGTGAACAGAGTCGGGAAAGGATCATGCATGCAAGTGTCATTCAGCTTCCTGAGATATACGCATATCCGTATTTCATCTTTCTGCTTCTTTTCTTGAATGACCATCAGACTTACCCAATTGAATTCCTCCACTAGCTCAATGATTCCTACTGCTAACGTTTTATCCAACCCCAAACGAACCCTTTCCTTATATTTAGGATTAAGGTGATATGGCCTCTGCTTCACAAGCTTCACATCTAGTTTCAACATTATCCTCGTCATCCCTAAAATCACCTATAATCCCTTTTAGTTCTGAAAACTTTGTAGGGAACAAATCCTGGTACTCACAGAGCAATTCAATGACCTTATCCACTGTAGCATCATCCTAGTATTCACCTATCTTCGCAAACTTTGGCTCCACCTCTATCCCAATGTTCACTTGTCTCATTTTCAGTTGCGTGGTGATATCTGGATTGTCTATCTACGGCCCTTCAACTTCGCGGTGACCTTCTATCTATAGGATAGTAATGTTCCTTGGATCCTTCTCTTCTTCTTTAAGAGTCACATTATAGCACTCCAACACATGGCGCAATTGAGTGGTTCAATATGATTGAATCAAATATAAGGGATCTGGTGGGATTTTAAAGATCACTACTTTAACCTCCTACAATGCTTCATCAATGCACTCGAATCCATTTTCAAAGCTAAATGTCATCAAGAATCCCTGTATCAAAATATCCCATTCATCCGTGCCATGATAGAGCTCTGTCTCCAATTACCAATTCATAGGTATTACAACCAAGGTGTGACAGAATAGATGCACCCACTCTGGTTGTGGTTCTGCTCCATAAGAATTAGTCCATTTGGCTAAGTGATCATGCAGATCACTCCTCCCATCATATTTCTCTATCAATTGCACCTTTGGTTGACCAAACCACACCTTCATTAGTCCTCTATATTCATGCCATCCATCGAAGTTGTCTTTATGTGTACCCCACCATCTTGTAGGCGTAGCGAGTAGTGCCAATTCCATGGCTTGGAAGCGATGCTTCTCTGGCACTTGCCTTTCAAATGCATCTAGAAATTTATCAACATCAATTAAACCATCATAATATGGTAGACTTCTTACCTACAATGATACACATCATAGCGATTTAGTCATCATGTTACATTGTAGCGTAGACACTTCATGCAATACATTCTTCCAGTGTTCTAATTTCTCATTTGAATCTGATGTGCAGGATCTCTCGCAGTCCCATGAAATACATCCATCAGCTGTCAGATTTACCCAATCCTAATCTTGTGTTGTTATCTTATAAATGTAGTCCAAATCATTGTCACTTTCATAATCACGGAAGAGTTTAGTATAGCGCAGTCCTTCTGCAGGGTCTAAAGGTACTACTATGCGGAGCGATTTTCTTTCAAATTACATCGTTCACTTCTTCAGATTGATCACCTCATTCATGTCGAGAGCCCGGTCGATCCCAAGGAGCACGGAGTAGGGATTGTTGTCATTGACAATCTCTATTACTTCAAAATCCGCTAATGTGCTCACACCTTCAATATCGACTGTCACTCCCTGCAATATTCCCACAGGGATATTATTTTGTTGATTCACCATCCTCAATTGAATAGGAGACCACTGCAGTGTAGGTCTCCCCATTCTCTCCCATGTCTGTTTTGAAAAAAAATTCACATCTGACCCAACATCCAGAATAACCTGGTCCATTTCATACTCTCCTATTTGTGTGATGAGCATCATCTCACGCCCTATTCTTGCCTTATGCTTACCAATTTTCCTGATCACATGCGGTCCATCACGAGCATTACCAACACATTTATTTATCAACTCCTATAATCCCTTTACGGCCTTGCTATCACATAGCAACTTCATTCAAGTCTCTAAAAAGGTAGTAAGCATGGATGGCTCCATTTCTTCAGACTGCTTATCCTAACGTCCTGAGGTAGAAGCCTCATCGAAGCTTTTCTTTGCTTCCGTAATGGTTTCCTTATCGCACTCCAAGTCAAAACCAACCTTCTTTTCTAGAGCTTTCTGGACCCATTCACCTTCTTTAGGTTGCCTCCCCTTATCTTCCCTAGTTGTCATTCCACTTCACAACACAATATTCACATTAGGGTCCTCTTCACGGGGTTTAACCCTCATCATCTGCGGGTTCTGTGTAGGTGGTTGAGGTTGTGTCCCCTTTCCTCACATCTTAGTTATTAATATGGGGCAGTCTTCTATCGTTGGTCAAATTGGGTACAGTATCAACATGAAAGGCACGTTGGTTTTGTGCATTCTCGTATGTAGTGTCCTGGATCTCCACAATTGTATCAAATAACTTTCCCTCAACCTCTCACAGGTCCTCCTCCACCTCGACCTCATCTGCGCCACTGATATCCTCCTTGTTGCCCCCCAACACCTTGATCTGGAGGCCAATCTTCTATCTTCATTCGATACACGGGTGTTGTTTCCATCATTAACTCATAACTGCAACAATTGCACTCATCATGACCTACTGATTGGCAGAAGTTGCAGAAGAATTGTTGCAGTGTCTGTACAAATTTCTGCAACAAGTGGAAATTATCTGTCACATTTTTTCCAGCGACTTGGTAGATAACACACCAGAGCGCGGACCCTACACTTGGCCCTGTTGGAGCTTCTGATGTCAGAGGCATCAAACCTCCTCCTGCAACGTAATTCGTGAAGATAGGGCAATGATCTTTATCATTCCCTTGACTCTTATATTTCAAACACCAAACCTCTTCACACACCTATGGCCGAGCCACTCTATCGTTCTTAAGAATTTGGAATTCTAGGAAAATGTTCGGCAACTCCTTGTGAATCTAATGAACTGCTAAAGCAACATCTTGAATTGGTGTCTCATGCAATCTGATCATAATCTCCAGGGCCTCTACCTAGTTCCCAATATTTTGTTGTGATAAAGCAACCCTTAGATGTGGCAAGAGCGAGGCCACAAACCATTCGTGGTGTTGCCCATTTGTAAGATTCATGCTAGCTCATGGATCTTGCACTTCAATCTCTGATCCAGCACCTAAGTTGTCTTTCCATTCTTCATCATGATTTATTTGAATCCAATGATCAGTTGTGCTTCAGATTTGGGCCTACTGAATTCCTTATTCAGTGCAGTTTAAATGTTTGCCAACGTAGCCATCGGGTTATCAGTGCAGTATTTAATGTACCATGTTAGTGCGCGTTCATGTAAAGCAGTGACCAATGTAGCTTTCTTCATATGATCATCTATAATGCCCTAGTCTTCCCACACAACCTTCGCAACGAACCAAAATTGGTGCAGATCCTCATTACCCAAGCCCTTGAAAATGGGCAATTTTACTAAATTCGCCATAGTGAATGGTGGCAAAGGTGGTGGCGGTGTAGGCGAAGGTGTATGCAACAAAGGTGAATATGGAGGTGGTGTGGGTGGATGGGTTATTTGTGGGAACCCTTTCCTTATTAACTGGACAGTGCTTTGCAGAGAATCCTTTGTTGCTTCTTCATCATCACTCAGAGGAGGCTTAATCAGCGGGCTATATTTAGGTCGTGTTCCTTTTCTATCCCTAAATAATTTTCCACTTTGCGTAGCTCAAAACATTTAGGTAGTTTCATAATCCACTTTTAACACAAGAGCATTTTAATTCAAGTATTCAGGGACCTTAAATACTTACCTTGTGGTACTTTGAAGAAGCGTCGCTCTACTTCGATGTAGCTAACCGAGGTATCAACTGCGAACTCTGTCACAAATCCTCCTATGATACGATCAAGCTAGTGATCGAGAACGCATGTAATATTATCTTTAGAAGCTTCCAATCTTCGCACTAAGTCTAGGGTCCACACTATCAAACCGTCAAGCCTCCACCTTCCTTGGTAGTCTGCAAATTTAACGATACACTCATATAATTCGACCGAGAATGAACATAAGAAAATTTTGTGTACCTCTGTGTACAAATACCTATCCAACCACTGTTCTTTTATCAATCGCTGGTTCCTGTTCTCTTGCGCTGTGAATTCGTGGATATTTCTATCCAAGCAATCTTCAATTTCCTTCTTAGTTGGATTCCAGTGATGTGACATCACACATCTCTTTATGCAGATCTCGGTCCCGGCAACTAAATCATTTGTTGGATTAGGAGGTCCTAACCTAGGTTCATCATTAAGTTAGCCAAGTAAATCCCTACACTACTGGCCTTTTCGGCATTAATCTGTGGAGCACAGACTGAAGTCTCACCCGAAACACTATGGG
The DNA here is from genome assembly GCA_000404065.3 of Pinus taeda. Lineage (NCBI taxonomy): Eukaryota > Viridiplantae > Streptophyta > Pinopsida > Pinales > Pinaceae > Pinus > Pinus taeda. The sequence goes on from APFE031689556.1 coordinate 123,209, forward strand.
GGGATGCCAGAACCAAGTTTTTGCACCTAGAGATGGTTATGATGTTCTTTTGTACCCTATTTCTGCCTTCACATAGATCAACAAGCCCTCGAGGCTTAAATATAACTTCCTCTTACCAGCCTTTAGACCTTCACGAAGGTCTACGACTGTCTTTCGTGGACCTTAAATAGGGGAATCAACCACTTACATGCCTCTTTAATCACTCCAAAGTCTGTTATTATCTAGACCAGCTTAAGTGTCTGATATCTTTAGCATGAATTAAGCTATTCTTCGCATAAGCAACTATTATTACTTGTGTTTGTATAAAATTGTAAAACATACAGATTCGCACATCAATATAGCATTAAATCATAAACCCAACATTCATCATGACATAATCACATTCATTTATAACAGAAGAAAATAGATCAAACAAATGTATTTCCAGAGCAATCTTCTTTATTAATGCTTCAAATCTTCTTACAGACTCAAACTACCCGGCACACTCAATTGCAGGGGTCTGTGCACTCAGTTGCAGACTTCTACCCTAGGCCTTTGCGCACACAGCTACAAAGCCTTTCTTCTACTCTAAGACTCTTCGCTATTTCTACTAATGACCCCTAACATTCATCGTCATCAATAAATTCCTTATAACTGCCTTAGACTCTTCTAAGACTCTCCTTTTTATACAATCGCAGGGCCGCAGACCAAAGGTAGATCTTCTAAAGCCGACACAATTTACGTAAATGAAGGGTAAACCATTTTATGACACTTTACATCTACTCTCTCCATAACCACAATTTGTGGACACTTTACACTTTACATTCAAAAACTTGGGCTATCAACCCCAAAACATGGGCTTTTTTTCCCAAAATTGACCTTAGGGGACCCTGTCTCAACACTAGTCAAAGTTTCCAATTTATGAAGGTTTTATAAGTTTGACACAAACATGAAATATTTGTAAGTATATTGAACTTATCATAAGCTCAACATAAACATAAAAAGTGTGTAACTATACCTGTTAAGATATACTCACGTTTAATTAAAATGCATACTTTCATAAGATCAACTTTATATATTTCAACTATATAATTTTTCATAAAAAAATACTATTGATTTCTATTATATTTTGTATGTATGACAAATATCATAATTATAAAATGTAAATAAATATTATTTATGGTATTAGTTTTACTTCTCTTAACCATATTTCAAATGACTTATATTCTCCACCACTACGCATAACACTAACATCTTAATTTTGAAACCCTTCAATATAATACATATACTTTGACATCATAATTTTTAAAATAGTTTAATCTTATTAATTCAAAATTTCCTAACAAACAAAAATTATAAAATAAATTTACATTAACATCTATAAAATTTTGTAGTAAACTTTTAAAGTGTTAATGACCCACATATATATATAAAATAATATCTAATTCAATATTTTATATTTATACAATTTTAATTCAGTATTTTCAAAACATATATATATACACATTATCTTAGAAAATTGAGGTCGCTTTATGAGGAAAAGAAAAATTGTGGAAAATATCGTCCTTATACATGAATTTATCCCCTTTAGTAGGAATAATGAGGAAAAGTGGATGATCATTAAGTTGGATATGGAAAATGTCTTTAATTGTGTCAATAATAACTTCATGTTTGGATTCCTTTAGAAATTTGAGTCTAATCTAGCATTCATTGCTTGGATATCCACATGTATCAACAATTTGTTGCTTTCTCCTTTATGCAATGGGTTCTATTTGCATTTTTTGTGTTAGGAATTTGTTAGGGTTGGCCCTTATCAACATTCATGTATATCATCATGGTACAATGCCTTAGGTATAAATTGAATATAAAAATTTTTGGTAGATTATTTCAAGTAGTTATGATTGGTGAAATGAAGTCATTCATAGGAAGAATCTAGGAGTGTGATGTCATTGCCTTGATCGGGTCATAGAAGTTAGAAAAGGTTCACACGTCTAGAGGATTATCAATGTTGTTTCCAAGAAATAATGAGCATATAAACATCTATCATGATAGTATCATGGGGAGGCGTCCTTTATCTCAACATTAAAACCTTGTCACCCTTAAAAAATTGTGGAACAACATGGGTCATCATATCTTTTATTTGTCTTTACAGATCTAAAGAAGAAAGAATGGGATGTCAAATTCTATCATTGGATCTATTTTTTGCAGGTGGATTAGAGCCATATTTTAAGAAAATCAAATTATTTTTTAGCCATTTCTTCCATCACACACATGGCTAGGGTTTGAAGTATCAGCCTCTATTTTAGAATGAGATTCTATAGAGACCCATCTAATATTTTGTTTGTATTTTGAGCCTAAGCTTGAATCAAAATATTTTATGAGGAGGACCATTAACCATAATTTATTCTCTACATACCCATAATCACTTATAATATAGGGTCTAATTTCATATCCTATGGTTTTATTACCCACATTATTCCAAATTTTAAATGGGATATTGGGAAAGTTTATCGAATCAAAACATTATATAATTTATATGTAACCACACATCAAAAAAAGGGTGTCATAGTATAAGCCCAAGAAAACAATGATTCGTTAACCACATTTGGGCCAATATATTCCATGTTCCCTCCTCATACCAAAGGACAAAACAATGTGATCCTCTCAACACGAAATGACTAATGGAACTATACATGAGAAAAAGAAACCCAAATTATTGCATACACAAAGGAAAACAACCTATATTAACACATCAATTGAAGAACTTACTGACTAATGTTTTGTTGAGAATTTCCTCAACTTGACAAAGAGAAATGTCATTTCCTACCACAAGAGAAATACTATTCCCATGGGATTTGACGACCCTTGTCCTATACCAATGACTATTACAGATTGGTTTTGGAATAGGTAATGAACCTCTATGCTCCTCAATCCTTAATCCCACTCCAACAGAGGGAAAGGACGAAGAGTGAAAATGGTAGAGTTTGAGCCACCTTACATTGGGATAGTGCTACATGTCATGTTATGGACACCCATACCCATAAAAACATCAACATTAAGTGCTAGATGAGAGGTCTCAGGCTTATTATTAATCTCAAATGATGGTGGATGTAAATTTCCAAATCCATCAGTGGAAATGTTAGGAATTATCAGTGAATACTTACTCATCTTTGGTCTTCATAGTTGTTCTATGTACCATGACTTGATGTAATCAATGTACTTTTCAAAAGAAAAAGAAAAGAAATTTTTATTTTTGCAGAAGAAAATTATATATTAAAGAATAGGTTGCTTGCCCATTGAATACTTTGTCTTAGTTTTAGCACTCATTTGTGTGCTCTAGGGTTGTGACAAGGTCAAAGTCAAGGTCATGACGTAAATTCCCATGAAGGGCACTTGAAATGATGTAATAAAAACATTTTAAATGTAAAAATGATATCTAGAAGCTACCAAGTGATGGGTCAGCGAACCCATTGGCCCCACATAAGGCCATTTGACCTCACCAAAATACTATAGAAAAGAGCGTTATTCAACCTCATTAGAGATAGATAAGAAATTCACACTCTTCAATAAGTGTGAGAAAAATTCAGAGTGAGAAATAAGAGAAGGATAGCGAGGATAGGAAGCAAATTTTGTTTTCTTGAGTTGGGAATTAATTCTTTGTTTGGAAAGCTTGCATACTTGGTAAGGAAGTTATCTCTATTTAGATTTTGAGCCAAAGAAGAGTAGAAGACTGAGTGAAAGAAACAAGCATTTATTTTTGGGTGGCTAGCGTATCACTTGGTGAGTTGTCTTGATCCAGGGTCTTGGAAGTATTCCTTGAATTTCTAAAAGAATAGAAGTTTATGCGTTTTTCCCTAGAATGGAGCCTATTTATGGTGTTCTTGCTTGCACTTTGATTTTCTTTATTCACATTATCTTTATGATAAATAAATTATAATAATAATGATAATGGAATGACACCACACGATTATAAAATTATGTGAAATTATATAGATAGGACAAGAACCCTACAAGGGAAATAAAACTAAGATAAGAAGAAAAACATTCACATATAGAGACACTTAGTACAAATTTACACTGGCTATAGAAAAACTGAAACCACTGACATATTTGAATTGTCATTACTTTAATATCATCAACTTTGTCATGCCAATAATGTCACTAAGGTTTGAGGTTTCATAAATGATAACATGGATAAGTTTGCTACATGTTTACATACTATTATGTTGCATACTAGACTGCAATGAATAAATCAAACATGGTTGCATAGTACTGTGTTGCACACATGTGTAGTGGCCCACCAATACTAAACTACAATGTGTAAATCACACCATTGTAATATCACATCAATATAATACGCTGTATAGTTGAAAAATGTTGTATTATGTTATAATGATATCATCATACATATAGAGTGATATATATATATATATATATATATATATATATATATATATATATATATATATATATATATATATATATATACCTTCAATTATACCATGAAATGAGGTCTCATAATAGAGGTGGAATATATAACAATAGGGGGTGCTAATATACCATAGTACACTAGTTCCTAGAAAAAAATGTTGATAATGGAGATGAGACCTTAGTAAAAAGCCAAGTTTTGAACATAAATCCAAGGTATTATCATTGTAATAAAAGCACAATCCTATTCAAAAGTAAGAAAAGGTGTTTTAAGCCTATTTTCAAGAGACCAAATAGTCAATAAATCCATCTTCTCAATATCAAAATAATTTCTAATTGGATCATAGTTCTGGGCACTGTGCGTAGACCTATTCTCAAGTCCAACAACCATATACTTACATTCAAAATCATAAAAAATTGGAAGAGAGAAATATCATTATTTTCAAGGGTCTGAATAGCCACAGTCTTCATAAAGCTAAGATGTTGGTTGAGCTTAAACAATTAAGACATGATGAAGCAAAGAAAAAAACCAAACCACTCAGAATTACAGTCCAAAGTAGTGTAGGGCGGGGATACAACACTAGTATATTGACTCTTTACCCTAACTTGCCTTATGAATTCTTTCAGATACCACATATCATCTTCTAGGTACCACATATGAAATTATTGGTCAAACGTTGCCACCAATGGGTTGCTCGGTTCACCACCTCTGGCCACCTGTGACTAAATAAAATATTCACAGATGGATGAATAAGCCATAGTAAATGACTAAAGAAATGACTCAAGAAGGAATGAAACAAATTAATTAACTAATAACCATAATACTACTCTCTTATTAATGCATACATTGAGAAAATACGTTCTTGTTTTAGGGCATAAATGGTCTCAATTGTGCCTAGCCTTAGGATTGTGACATTTTTTTGAAAACCATAGAATTGCAGGTGTTCAAGAAGGAATGTGGACTTACCATTTTTGAACCCTAATTCTTGAATCATCTAGTTACCATGAATACTTGAAGGAGTCCGCACATGGAAGGAAATTCTGAATCAAATGTAGGGAGGAGCCACTGAGAATCACCCAGGCCAGTCTGAAAGAATAAAATGTATGGAGGAGCCACCGAGAAACACTAAAGAAAACATGGAATGGAATGTAGGGAGAAGTGACTAAGAAACCCTCAGGTGTGAAAAAATCAAATGTAGGGAGGAGCCACCGAGAAATGCTCAAGGGAACAATGAATCAAATGTAGGGAGAGGATCCACTAAGAAACCCTACTATATCAAATGTGAGGAGTGGAGCCACCGATAAACCCTGAGGTTTGATGCAAGAATCAAAAGTGGGGAGTGAAGGCCACAAGAAACCCTCGAGTCTGCTACAAGAATTGAATTTATAAGAGAGTGGAGCCACCGTGAAAACTCACATTCTATTATGCAATGGCATGCCAAAAATGTATAAGGGAGCGAAGCCACTGAGAAAATTCATAGTCTATGTGAAAATCATATGCAATGACATGCCAAAAACATATGTACAAGCTAGGAATTATTAATAATAAACTAATAATATAATAATTAATATGATATTTTATTGATTTAATAATATAATATTGTTTGATTTAATAATATAATAACTAATATAATATGGTTTTTATTTAATAATATAATTTATAATGTAATTGTTAATTTCAAAAAATAAAATATTATTAAAATATAATATCAACAACTATGTGATAGAAATAGTGATAAAGATTATTAATTAATGATTAATTTGCTCTAATGCTTACATTTTTAGAAAAAATCATGTAATTTGAATTACTAGAGGTAGAATTTAGTTGATAATTTTATTAATTTTTATATGATTCCTTAAATCGCTATCATTAATACATATTCAATCTATCTTTTGGTTAGTAGAAGAGAGTCTTGAAACAAATAATGTCAATTCATAGCATTCAATACTCAATAGAAGAAGTTGATTAACCATAAGCATCCCTGACTCATAATATGATAATCTTCATGCATTGTGTTGTGATTTTATCTATCAACCTCTACATTGGATTGAAAAGATCATCATAGTATCCCTCAAAAATACCTTGCATTTGATCCCTACAATTCATTTTCCATTCATCCTAAAACTCCTTGAAATTCCCTTAGTTGAGAACTTCCCATTAAATTACAAGTTTGGTTGCCCACAGGGCATAAGATAGATAGTGATGGGGTGTATTGTTAATTCACTCATTGATGTGAAGGTCAGCGGTCCAAAACTCCTTGGGAAAAAATCCTATAATGTTAAGGGTTCATGTGGCCCAAACCAGGTGTGATTTGTTGGGTGTCACTTTTTGGTGTTTTTCCTTGGCCATATAAGATACTTTTGCCTTCATTTTCCATTTTTCACTTCCACTTCCACCCATAAAATTTTTCAAATTAATCAAATTAGGTTATTTGAATGATTTAAATGTTGATGAAGTTTTTCTTTAAAATTAAAAGTTTAGCAGTAATTATGGGATGTTACAACTTCCCGTAATAGCTCCATGGTTTTCATACGTGTAGGAAAGTTGGGTGAAATCCAAAAGTTGTTGGGTAATCCTCACTATAAAAGTATGGTGAAGCTCCTATTTTTCTCCTGAAAAGGTTCATGGAGGTTCCAGGTCAACGTTGGTCAAACTAGGCCAGTTGTGCAGAAAATCCCTTGTTTTAAGCATGAAATTTGGGCAGTTTGTGATTTTAAGGGATTTTTATCAAATTTTAGTGATATGAGTGTTAAATTCGAATTGTAGCTTCTATCTAAGGTTTTCATAAATGCATTTGAATATTTTTAGTTAAATCTGTTCCAAAAACTTATATTAATATGTGATATTTGAAGGAGGAAGACATTTATTATCTATGTTAAGTTTGAAGACTTTTCCAATTTAAGTAAAGAGAGTTGGTTCATAGTTTCTTTTATCTCTAATGTGCATGAGGGATGATGTCTATTCTGGTTATCACGTTATTTTAAGTTGTTCTTCACTTAAAGTGTGCAAGAGAAGTGTGGAGGGACCCTTGGTGTGCACTAGTTTCTCAATATTTTGGGATGGTTTTCAGTTTATTGTAATTTCATTGAGTATATTTGTGATTTATTTTGGTATAATTTGACAAAGTTGTTATTGATGTGCTTGATAAGAGATATTATGAATTGACCTCGTGGAAGAGAGCTTAGTTTTCTTCATTTTCAATAGGCTAGACTTGTCAAATATTGCTCATTTTATTTATATGTGATTGAATTGTTGCAACATTAGTTAATTCATTATTTTGAAGAAATTGATCATCTGAAGGTGTTAATATTGTCATTGGAAGATTTTTGAATCCATCTCCTACAAGGGAGATTGAAGTTTGCTTGAGAATAATGCTTAAGATCTCAAACTAGCTAAGTGTTAATATTTTAGAATTTGTCTCTAAACCATAAATTTTGGTGTGCTTCTAAGTTTACGAAATCTGGATTGATAATAGGATTGAGGATCTAATTTATACCCTTAAATTAGACTGAAATTTTTGGCACCGTTGTTGGGGAAGCACACTTAGAGAGTAAAAGTTTAGCTAATTCATTTTCATTTTTCTTAAAAAAAAGCATAAAACATCAAAAAGTTCAAAATTTTAGGATTTCTCATTATGGTTATTTATGACTAGATAAAGAGACGAGAAGGGTAGACATATAAAGCAAGACCCCAATCACTAAACCATTGGCGGGAGTAGGAACACCTACGTTAGAATTAACTACACCAATCACTGGAAAACCAACATTAGAGGAATTAGAGGAAAAACAACATTAAGGACAAAGGTTAACTCTTATTGAAATGAAAACTTTGTTAGCTTATGATGTAAAAAGAAAAAAATACAAGCAGGAACATCTTCCGTAGGAAAACAAAGAGAGACAAGAAAACCAATTGATCAACCTATTCTTCAACAATTAGATCAATCTAGTCTTGAACAATTAGATCAACCTATCCTTAAGCAACTAGATCAACCTATCCCTGAAAAAACAAAACAAGTTGAAGATACACAATCTCAACTTGTCACTGAAACATTTGAAACTTATGAAAAAGACATGGCAGAAGAAGGACAAGGATCTAATATCCCAATACTAACTCTAGAACAAAGGTTACAATATGAGTGGCAATAAAGAGAATGACAAATAAAAACAGAGGAAGAAATGAGAAGAGAAGAAAAAAGAAAAAGAGAAGAAGATGCCAAAAGAGAATATGCTAATAAGGGAAGACATGATGCAGAAACAAACAATGATCAAGAAGCTACTTCTAGATTCCCAATTTTAGATACTAGATCAATTCTTAGAGAAGAGGTAAAAATGAAGAATATTCTGACTTTTGTTTTACCAAATTTTTATGGAATGTCTTCTAAAGACCCTGATTCATTCATGTTTGAATTTGATATCTTATGTCGTACTAATGGTTATACTGATGATACACATAAGCTTCATATTTTTCCTGTTACTCTTAAAGCAGATGCATGGAAATGGTTTATGGGATTATGAGAACATATTATTACTTCTTGGGAAGAAATGAGAATTTTTTTTTTTAACAAGTATCAAGCCTATTGTAGGCCTAGAGATTCGAAGGAAAATATTTTTATGATGTCTGAACAAGAAGATGGGAGTTTGAAAGAATACTTAGAATGATTTCTTTAGAACTTACAAAAATATAAACAACATTCTTTAAATCCTGATACCATTCGAACAATTTTCCTCACCAGAATACGAGATGAGTATCTTGTTATTCTCAATGTGATGGGAAAATGAGACATCTCATATTTTCTATTTGATGAAATTTTAGAATTATTTTAAAAGTATTCCAGAGGGAGAGCTAAAAGTGGAAAAAGAGATGCAAATTCAAAATTTACTAAATCTATAACAAGAAGCATAAGAAGAGCAGAATTAGGAAATTTGTTTGAGAAATTTAAAACTGATACCTTGAGCACATTAGGGACAAAATTCAATGTACTAAATGCCAAGAAAAAATAAGATGAACAAGATCATGTACTAGAAATCTTTTATTCTAAATGTAGGAAGAAACATCCACTAAAGGATTGTCCTTGAGATAATATTCAAATTTGTGGACTTTGTACTGAAAATCATTCAACTGATAATTGTCCAAAGCTAAAGGAATTGTAGGTAATTTCAATGGAAGAGGGTCAAGGGATTTACTCTCTCTATTGTTTGGCACCAAGAATACCTTGGAAAACATGGTTTACAGGTATGCCTCAAAATTTACTTCAGCAATTTACTCAACAAATTCCTCAAAATTATCAATATCCTACTCAAACTTCATGGAATGCTCCTCTGCCATGGCAGGCTTGGCCTCCTCAGGGAATCAAAACCAACCTTCACAAATTTGGTGAGCATATGCTTATGGAGCTCAACCTCCCCAACAATTTTACCCTCAACATCCATATCAACAACCATATCAACAACCTTATCCTCAACAGCCATATCAACAACCATATCCTCAACAACTTCCCCATATCAACAATTCCAGTAAGCCCCTCAATTAAACCCATTTCCACAACAATCATTTCCTGCACTAACTCAACCTTAGTAGCTTCAGCTGCCATCTAACCAACCACTAACTAGACCAACTCAATTACCAGCTCAACCAATAGAAAATCTGAGTAACAAAGTGGAAAGACCAATTTACAATATTGAGGAAGAGTCTTCATATTCAGTTCTCCCTATTCAAAACATCCACTTAAGTTCTGTTAAAATCTTACAAAAATATTCTCCTATGATTATAGAAGAAAAGGGGATAAATCCTGGAAAACTTAATGAAGAACATCAAATTCAGAAGAATAGAACAATAACAACTAAAACACCTCTTTTTTCGAAAAGGTTAGTAGAACAAAAATATGTAATCTCTCTTCCTGAATTTGATATTTTAGATGAATTGAAAATTTCCTATTTTAAAATTCCTTTATTGTGTGCTATTAAAGATCTTCATATCTATACACAGGAAATTAAGGAACTATGCATAAAGAAAACTGGAAAAAGAAAGAAAGAACCACCCGCAATTCATGTCATTGGGAAATTAGCTAGTATTATGTCAAAAAATACTACAATTGGGAAATAGGTTGATCCTAGAATACCTATGGTAACAATTTCAAGTAAAAATTTCTCAGTTTCTAAAATTGTAATTGACTTAGGAGCTGCTATCAATGTCATGACAACATAAACCATGAAATGTTTGAGCTTTCCAAATATCTGAGCTACCACTACAATTTTGGAATTAGATGATAGATCCAAAGTAGCTCCAGAAGGAGTACTTGAAGACATCATTGTTTCTTTGGATTCATAGGAATATCCTATAGACTTCCTAGTCCTACAACCAAAGTCAAACTTAGGGGACCATCCCTTAATTCTAGGCATACCATGGTTAGCCACAACTGATGCTTTTATTGGATGTAAATCGGGAAGTATGATCATATCACACGGAAATGAAAGAAATAACATAACACTCTATCCTCCTGCTCAATCTCCTTCTTTATTATCATGGAATGATGAACGAAAGGAATAAATTCAGCCTATTTTAAGCATAAATCAAGTTTTTTTATTTTAGAGAAGAAGATAATGAGGACTTAATAGATATTTTCATTTTAGAATCTGATATTTCACAGCGGCTAAGAACTATCTAATATGAAGTTGCAAGTCAAGTTTTAAATCAATGTGTTCAGGAAAATTGCACTATTATTTCATTGCAAACATCATTTGAAGCTATATTTCCCGTTAACTCCATTACAAATTCTCAAAGTAAAGTGATTCAAATCATACTTGGAAAGAATCTCAACATTGGTAACAATTTACAATCATCACAAGAATAATAGGTAATTGCACTATTAAAGAAATATTCCAAAGCATTTGTTTGGGATTACACTGATATGCAAGGCATCCACTCTAGAAACATGCATTCACCATATCTACATAGATGATAATTTTAAACCTTTAAGACAACCAAAAATAAGAATGAATCCTATGATGAAGGAGATAGTAAAAGAAGAATTGCAAAAACTATTACAAGTAGGATTTATCTACCCTATCTTAGATAGTCAATGTGCTTCTCCCTTAGTTTTGGTTCCCAACAAAAATGGAAAATTGAGAATTTGTGTAGACTATAGGGATTTGAATAAAGAAACACATAAGGATCATTTCCCACTACCATTCATCGATCAAGTCCTAGATTCATTAGCAGGAAGAAAATTATTTTCTTTCTTGATGGATTTAGTGGTTATAATCAAATCAAGATAGCATTAGAGGATTAGGAAAAAATAACATTTATTTTTCCTAGGGTACATAGGCTTACAATGTGTTACCTTTTGGATTATGAAATGCTTCTTTTCAAAGAGTAGTCCTAGCCATCTTTCTGATCTTATCCATGAATGTGTAGAGGTTTAGATGGATGATTTTACTGTTTATGGACATACATTTGATGATTGTCTAAATAATTTGGAAAGAGTTCTACAAATATGCATTGAGACAAACCTATCTCTAAGCAATGAAAAATTCTTTATGATGCTATCTGAAGGGATAGTGTTCAGACACCATATTTCATCTTCTGGAATAAAAGTGGATCCAGCAAAGATACAAGTCTTTGTAAACCTATTACCACCAACAACTCAAAAATAAGTAAGAAGTTTTTTGGGTTATGCAAGTTATTATTGGAGATTCATTGAAAATTTTAGTAAAATAGCCTTGCATTTGTTTAAATTACTTGGAAAATAAGTAACATTTCATTGGGATGTTAATTATCAAGTTGCATTTGAAAAGCTCAAGGAAAAACTATCCATCGCACCTATTTTAAGAGGACCCAATTGGGCTTTGCCATTTCACATTTCTACTGATGCATCAGATACTACAATAGGGGCATCTTTAGGTAAAAAAGAAGATCATATGTGTTATAGACATATTTGGGCACTGCAGCCCAAATCGCATATGTCCATAAACCAAGGGCTTCTAAGTCCCTAAAAGTGTTGTTTCATACCCTAAAGGAGCAAGGTCAGTAGATTACATCATCTCCCAGAAGTTCTCCCTAAAAAACTACTCAGAACTGGTCAAAACAGGACCATATAAACTGCTCAGTGCTAAGGGTGTGATTCATCTCACCTGCCACATGCAAAAAGTGTGATGCATACTGAAAAGCCCTTCTGTAGGGTGCGATGAGTGAGAGCAGACAAATGGCAGAGTCAGTTGGCTAGGTTGAAACCTAGAGAATCTTCTAGAAACTGCCCATTTGACACTTACCTCTCCGAGTTCACCCAGGGATGAGCAAGAGATCATGAAATCTCCAAGTGGAACCAAGAACTATTAGAAAGATGACACTAATCAAAATCCCAAAAGCTGACTCACCCGCCTGCAAACATCTATATATGGATCCCTCATCCTAGAGATCCAGAGGCTGGAATTTTGTATTTTGTAAGGAAGCGTTGTTGGTTTCTCTGTGCAACATTGTATTGTTGGGTGATCTAGCTTTTCATGAGGTGAAGAGGGCTTTCATGCTGGGAGGATGGCACTGGGTCAGACCAATGGGTTGTAATCCTCTCTTCTACTACTTCTATTAATAAAGCTATTTGAGTTTTCCTCCATATTCTTGTATATCTCTGAATCTTTTGTTGATATATGCATTGGTATGGTTAATATATATCTGATCCTATATTGTTTATGGTTATAGATCTCTATGTTTTGACGGTATTATGCTGCTTTGACTCTACAGGTGTTCTTTGAAGCGGAACAAGTAAGGAAGGAGTGGCGAAGCTCTGTCAAAGGAGGGAAGAAACAAGCAAGGAGCCAAGCGAAATACTGAGCTTCGTACTCTCTGCTTCTCTCTCATCGATCTCTCATAAAGGAAAACAAGAGTAACTTTAGTTTGTTTTCTTCTAAGATAGCTACCTGTCTTAGTGGGACTAGCAGCTCAGAATGGACACTAGTTTTCCCAATAACAAAATGGCGACTCCGCTAGGGAGCGAATAGATTTTTTACTTGTTTCTATTTGTTTTCTTTATAAACTACAGACGGAGCTCAAAGTTAAGCCAGCTAGCCTTCAAACTACATTTGCTATGCAAGTGCAAAGTAGATCAACGCTGCTTTAGTTAATCTCTGGGTTTGTTTATGAACTGAAAAACTGACTTGAAAACATCCTAAGTGCCCTGGTGGTAGCTCAAGTAACCTCATTAGATTATCCCTTATACTTTGTGTTTACTGCCTATCATTAGCTTAGCGTAAACCCCTGAACTTAGCTACAAACTGTGAGCAAAAACCAAGCTCAGTCTCATTCCTGGACCATCGCACTGTCTCTCATTGGCAGTCTGGATGCATCGCACCTCTTGTGTGTTATAGGTGAGATGTATCCCTGTTTCCCTGTGTTACACGTGCGATGATAAGATAAGACTGTTTCTACCTCCAGATTTTGGTTTTTCCTTCATTGCCTTCAGCTTTCTTCAGTAGTTTTGTTTTCTGTGATCAGTATATCACTGTTGAAACTCTCTTCCTTTGCATTATTCAGCCTCCATTAATAAAGAACTGTGAATGATTTTATGTATTTTTCGTCATTTACAGTTCTCTTTTGCAAACAATAGCTTAATCGAACTGTTGTCTTCTGATTTGAAAGCATCGCAAGTGTCGTTTTCAGTCAAAGAAAAGAGTCTTCCTCTTTTTGATAGTCGATTACACTTTTTCCATTGTATTTGATTTGAATTAATAGTATTTCAAGTGTCGAAAGCAATTTTTTAATTTGAAATCACAAATTGTCGTCTTAGTCTTCCTTTCGTTTTTTGAAAAGAAAATTTTTAGTACTGTTGCTTTGGAAGAAGAATAGTTCAGATCTATACTTAGAATCCTTTTTGTCATTCACACATTAACAAAGCAAAAAAAAAATACATGCATGTGCATTTGCATTTAGACTGCTTGTGGAAATTGATTTAGGATAATGTATCTTAGTGTGTGCTCTCTGCTCTATGTTGAAAGGATTTTACTTCTGTTTCCTTAGTAGCTAGGATTTTTATTGCAAAAAGAAAGTAAATGACTATTTATCATCTTAGATTGCATATTTAGGAATTGTATATCTACATCATGCGGTGAACCTTAAAGGAAAACTTCTTAAGAATGATCAACTGTAAAATAAATCTCAATGAACATAAAACTGCTTTTGAACCTAACGCACAACATTTAGAAGTCTAGGCTAGAGACGTATTCCAGCATCGTAAAGCCTGGTAATTATCACTTTCATCATAGGTTGGGTGATTCCTCCTCTTTGAGACGACAAGTGCCGGTACGGACTTGTGCTCCCATGCATCGTCGAGTATATATTGGGAGACCACAATAAGCTATATCCTTTATCCTTAGGAAGCCGTGTCTGCCACCCTATTGATCGCAATGCACTGAACACAACATTCGAGAAGATTGACTGCTGTACCATAAAAAGTATTCTATAGTTTTGCGATTGGTTTGGTAATCCCTCTGTCTAGATTTTGAGAGTAGTCACTTTCGTTCCTTTTCAGACTCCTTAAAAGAAAAGGTCCATCTGAGCACTTGTCACTTCGAGCTCATTAAAAATTGAAGGCGACTAGAGTCATCTTTAGCTTTTTCTCAACTCTTAAAAATTGAAAAAGCAAGTTGTGTCAAAGTGTGATAAAAATCATTTAATTCAGAATAACATTTTCCCTTTTTATTTTGAGTTGATCATGTAATCTACAATTGTGGAAGAAAGTCAATCAAAACCCCACCATTCATGGAGATTAATGAGTCAACCATCTTTGACTCGGGAAACAAAACCATTCTAGGCCAAGCGAACTCGTTTAACTGGGTCAAAGTCTCCTAGTTTGCTTGAAACTTGTGTTTCAACATCCTAAGAGACTCCAGTTACTCCAACTATTTCTGGTATCCCTGCCTCTACAAAAGAAATTTCGTAGTTACAAGAGGACATTGGAACTGATCCTAGTGTGATGGTAAACACTGCTATTCCTGAACCAGCTCCATCTAGGACTGATTCGGAAGGTGTCACCCCTCCTGCATTTGTCACTGTAGAGTCTATACCTTCTTCGGCACCAAAAATATTTTATGGACCTGACGGTCTACCTCTTCCACCTGGATTGATTGCTATAGAAGAGATTGTGGAGGATCTTCCATGCAGTACTCCATTGCATTTTGGAACTGGGATCCACCTATATCCTTCTACGATAGAAGTTAGTCATCCTTCATCGCAAGTTCTTGTAGAATCAATAGGAAATATTTTGGATAGACTCGATATGTCTGAACAACCATTGACATCTAGGACTATGTCATCTGACATAGTAGTAGTAGAACCTCCTGCTGCTACTCCAACAATGTTCGCTGGTATACCATCTATCCCAGCTAGTTCTCAACCACAGATGGATTCCACTCAGGGACTATTTCAACAGTATGGTCTGTTCCTATTTGTTCATCTGGAACCTTATCTGGAATCTCTTATGCTGAGTCTCAACAAATTGATCCTTCGCAACAGTATCAATTTGGGCAGTCTAGTCTCCAAAGGCCAATTTTCCCTTTGTACACTAGATTGTAGCCATATGGGGGGTAGTATACCTTTTCATTGTTCCCTCTGGGAGAACAACCATATGAGAGTTCATAGCAGAATTCGGGTCAGGCCAGAATCACATCTAGTGGTTGGGTACCAATACTACCTCAACAACCAAGATTTGTATATTCTATACAACAAAATTATCCTGTGTCGAATGTTCCCACTACATCGGCTATTGTGACGGTATCGTAAGTACAAGCACTGCCTGTTGTATGTCAACCTCCAGTCTCTCAGGTTGTAATACAACAATCCCTTGTCTCCGCGACTCAATCACAACCGTCGATTAGTGGATCCTTAACTGAAACGACCCAGGCTCAAACGGGTACTATAACCCCTCATCTTGGTCAAACATCCAGTATTGGGCAACAACAAATGGTCTCACAGCGATGGCTGGTGCAATATCAACAACCATAATTCCAGCAAGCTTACCGAGGACCTGCGAAAAAAATCTTTGCAGGTAATGGGCAGTCGTATATTCAAAACGGTCACCATCAATCATATCAAAGTGGTTATGCCCATCAACCATATCAAAGTTATCAACATCAAATACATTATGCTGGTATGCAAAGACCCACTGCTCAGGCAATCCTATCCTATCCTACGTATGCTTCGCCAAACCTGAATCAATAGTTGCCTTTCATTGCAACTTTAGAATTACCAGATCTAAATCGGCTAACAAATGATTCAATTGCTTAAGTCCCTTGGTGGTCAGCGATTCCTCATAAACTTTTGTCAGATATTCCTAAATTCAATGGAAATCTGGGTGAAGATCCATTGAATCATGTGATGACCTTTCATCTGTGGTGTTCGTCGAACACTCTCAATGATGATTCGATTAGGCTTCACCTTTTTCCGTGAACATTAACTGGTCCAGCAACAAAATGGTACATTGAATTGCCGAGAGCTTCATTTGATAACTTCAGTGCCCTTGCCACCACCTTTTTAACCCATTTTCAGTTACTAATAAGGTACGAAATAGGAATGGAGCTTCTTACCAATTTCAAGTAGACGGCAGTCACTCACATATCTGATCATATTCATGAGTGGCGATGTCATCGTAGAATGGTAAAAACATATGTTCCTGATTAGCTGCTAGCTGAATGGTTTATTAAGTCATTGTTACCTTCTATTACAGAAGATGTGGCTAAGGGGGGGTTGTCACTGAAGAGCAAGTCATTGCTCGTGCGCAATATCTAGACTTGATCTATACTCAGTCTGGCACGCTTTATGACAAAATCCCTAATGCTCCTAGACCAGAGTTTTCCATTCCTCCTTTGCCTAAATCAAACAAAGAATCTCATGCTGGCAATGGTGTGATAGGTACGACCAGCATGAAAATTGCAAAGGCTACATCTAAGAAAGCATGCGCAGTTTTTGGTCAAAATGCAACTGAAGAACTTCTTGCCTCGGAGGTTAATGCCGTGTCAACCGATAAAGGCAAAGAACCGAAGCAACCAGGGGACAATAAGAAAAAGAAAGGAAAAAAGAAGAAGAAGGATGATTCATCTCCTAAAAAATCTTCTGAAAACCTTTATGGGCAAAAGAAACCTGGTCAGCCATGTCTCATATGCGATGAAGAGCATTGGATGAGAAATTGTCCTCATAAAGCTAAGATTAAAAAATTCTTTAAGAGTTCAAAAACCTCAGCAGTATTGACTGATCCGTTTCCAAACCTAGAAACCAATCTGGTTGCTAGTGACAATGCTTTCCCATCCTAAGTGCTTATGTTGTCCATTTTGAAATAGCAAAATGATGCTTTGATATCGACAAGGAATAAAGATTATGGGAATCCACAGCTGTTGAACAACAAGGCTACTGATCAACCTAGTAGTTCGACAACAACATCGACTGAATTTGTGCCACCCATCATTCCTAAGCTAAAGATAAAGCTGCCAAAGGGAGTAGTACACAAATCAACATTTAACCCTCGTGCCAGAGTAGCACATAATTATAATATAGTAGAGGACCTGGCCCAATTGTCGTCCGCTATGTCAACACTTGAAGTACTACAAAATTACCCCTCCCAATTTAGGCTCTATTATTAGCAATAGGTGGGATTGACCCAATGGATTCCAATTTTGTGGCCTTTAATCATAAAGGATATGAACCTCAGTTACCATCTCAACTCGCTTTCCTCATCCAAGTGAAAGCCCTCAGCAAAATTGTTCATCAAACAATTATTGATGAGGGGGCATCTACATGCATTATGTCAATGAGTTGTTGGAAAAATTTAGGATCACCACCCTTGTTAACATCATCAATGATATTAAAAGCATTCGATGAATGAACATACACCCCGTACGAGATTTTAAGTAACTTGCAAGTTGAACTGGGGGGAAAAACAATAGAAATTGATGTCGAAGTTATCGATGGAAACCTCGATTACAATGTCCTACTGGGAAGGCCCTGGATTTATGTTATGGTTGCTGTTGTGTCAACATACTTTAGAAGGATTTCATTTCCTTTTCAAGGAAGGATTACAATCATCGACCAACAAACCTTTCTCCCCAACAGTTCACAAGTTACGGGAAGCATCCCGATGATCCATGGAATCTCTTAATCGCTTCAAATATCGGAGTAGGCCTCCTAAAAAACCCTACATTTATGGGTACTTTTGCTCTACTGCCTCCGAGTAATCGGGCTGAAGTAGCCACAATGGAGACCTGCAATATGGTATCTTCTATATCTAATAAGACTTAGAGGATTTCCAAACATGATGTCAACATGGATCATTGCCAGGTATTTCCTCCAAGCCCAATAAAAATATTGTAGCAATCAATGTCCTCAGCCTGGGTGGCAAACCCAAATCAACACTCATCGAGTGTTTGGATAGATAGGTCTAAGGAATATGGTACCTCTTCAGATCCTTGGTACATGTAAATTCTACAGACGAAGGAATTGTTCAGTGAATGATGATAGGAGAGGCGCCATGGGAATATTACCACCATCGTTCCCATATTTCGGATTACAATGAAGATTGTTCCAACGACCTTAATCATCCTTCAGTTTTTGATTTTCTCTCAAATATTGTAAATACGGTGGATTCCGAGCAAAATCTGTCCAATATTGAAGAAACTATCACCATAAATATCTCGACCAAACCACATGTTGTAGAGAATATTCATGTCGGCAAATCTTGTTCTTCTTCAGAACTGGAAGTATATTACGCTCTCTTTCGCGAGTTCAGAGATGTATTTGCATGGTCATATGAAGAAATGCCAGGCATTGACTCAAGCATAGTTGAACACAAAATTAATATGTATCCAGATGTAAAACTGGTACGACAATGGCTTCAGCAGGTGCACCTGAAGAAAGTTGCTACCATCAAAGCAAAAGTTGAAAAAATTCTACATGCTGGTTTCATTTACCCAGTTCCTCTAACTGATTAGGTATTAAACATTGTTCCTATGATGAAAAAAAAGGGAACAATTAGAGTGTGCATCGATTACAGGGATGTAAATCAAGCTTTTCCAAAGGACAACTACCCTACACCCTTCATCGACCAAATAATTGATGAATGTGCTGGATGCGAAATCTTTTCGTTTATGGATGGATTTTCTGGGTATAATAAAGTAAATATCCACCCACGGGACCATTCAAAGACTACATTTATTTGTTCGTGGGGCACATTCGCATACCGCAAGCTACCTTTCGGTTTAAAGAACATAGGGGCAACATTTCAGAGGGCTATGAATTATGCCTTCTATGACATCAAGAACATTGTTCAACCATATCTCGACAATCTTCTGGCTCATTCGCAAAAGCGGACTGATCATTTGCAACATTTGAGAGCTATATTTCTGTGTTGTTGACACTATAACATACGACTCAATCCGCACAAGTCTGTGTTTTGTGTTGGTTCTGGTCGTTTACTTGGCTTCGTAGTTTCAAAGGACGGGATTCGTTTCAACCCATGTAAGGTTCAGGCAATCATTGACATGCTTCCACCTTCAAGTTTGCTTCAGATTCAAAAACTCCAAGGGAAAGCAAAATTTCTAAGGAGATTCATTCCAAATAATGCTGAACTTGCTAAAGGTTATATGCGTCTTTTGAGAAAAGAAGCTTCTTTTGATGCTCTAAAGGAATCCCTAATAAAAGCATCATTAATGTACACTCGTGACTATCAAAAAGACTTTAACCTGTATCTAGCTGCAGTAGATACGACCATCGCAATGGTTTTAGTTCAAGAAGACAATGGAAATGAACATCCTGTCTATTATTTAAGTTGAAACTTAAATGATACAGAAAGAAAGTAATCCTATGTTGAAAAGCTAGCTCTTACAGCTGTTCAAGTAGTATATAGATTTCGACACTATATACTCTTTCGCAAAACTGCCATTTTGTCAGATTGCAACCCTATGACTTAAATCTTGTCGCGTCAGTTGCTTGGGGGAAAATATTTGAAATGGATAGCTATTTTGCAAGAGTTTGATCTGGAATTCATAAAATCCAAATCAAAGAAATCTCTAGTTTTCATGGAGTTACTATGCGACTTCCCATATTTGTCCAATTATTCAACATCCAGAGCATGAATCGTGGATGAATCTTTGTTTCTGATATCATCGAGTGATCCGTGGTATGGAGATATAATCATCTATCTCCAAACCCAAACATATAGGCCTAATACCTCTCACTTAGAACAACGACATATTTGATACCAAGCAAAATACTACATGATCGTCGGTGATACACTTTATCGTCGGGGTATCGATATAGTTCTACGTAGGTACCTCACCCATGAGGAGGCTGAAAAAGTCCTAAATGATTGTCATTCAGGCGCATGTGGGGGGCATCAATTTGGTTATGCTGCGACACAAAAGATTTTACGGGCAAGTTACTTCTCGCTAACAATGTTCAAAGATTGCATAACCGCAGTCAGCAGTTGCCATGCTTATCAAATCTTCGACCGCAAAACCAAAATACCACCCGCACCTCTGCATCCAGTAGTTGTTGTTGGGCCATTCGCTAAATGGGGCATAGATTTCATGACATGTAAACCCACCTCAGCTAGGGGGCATCAGTATATCATAGTTGCAATTGACTATTTTACGAAATGGGTCGAGGCGATGACTACATTAAACAACAACGGCGAAACAACTGCTCTTTTCTTTTTCAATCATGTAGTCTGCAGATTTGGCATTCCACAAGCTATAGTCACTGATCATGGATCGCATTTCTGCAATCACATGATGGTTGAATTGGCTGCCAAATTAGGACTGTCCCACGATAGCTCTACTCCATATTATCTACAAGCTAATGGACAAGTTGAGGCAATCAACAAATTCCTGAAGTGCATGCTGCAAAGGATGATTGGAGTCCATAAACGGAGTTGGCACCTAATCCTGTACTCAGCCTTGTGGGCATACTGGACATCTATGAGAAATGTGACCAAATTTACACCCTTTAAGATGGTGTATGGCCTGGAAACAGTCTTACCAGTTTAGTGCGAAATTTTGTCTCTCAAGCTCGCAGTTGACCTTCTCCTCGGAACTTCAGAGGAAGGGGCTCATTTATTGGAATTAATACAACTGGATGTAACCCGTCGTGATGCTGCCTTGGCTAACGAAGCACATAAGAAATGATTCAAGGTGCAGTTTGACAAGAATGTCAAACCCCGTGTCTTCTCAGAAGGTGACCTAGTCTTACTTTACGATCAGGAATCCGATAAATTGGGTGTAGGTAAGTTCCAGTCTTTGTGGATGGGTCCCTATATTGTTAAGCATGTATTAGCAAAAGGAGCCTACGATATAGTAGATTACGATGGGATTCCACTGTCACAACCCCGAAATGGGTTATACCTTAAGCGTTACTATGCTTGTCTAAGCGTAGTAATCTCTTCATATGCTTTTGTTACATTTTTGTTTTCATCAAGAGTGATCGTTTTGGTTAGGTAATCCACTTTTTCATTTGTTGTAGATGTCGAACCTATTGGAATCATTTGTTGGATACGCCGACGGACCTATTCGTAGTACGCGGAACCTATCTTCTACAGCTTGGGCCATCTTTGATCCAAGCGACGAGTTAGTGAGTTTCAGAGGGTTATGTATTGGTCGGTCAACGAACAACATCACTGAATATGGCACGTTGATGGAGCTCCTCTCTGATGCCATCGCACATGGCATACGTCGACTTGTCGTCAAGCTAGACTCACAACTCGTCATTCTACAGCTTACTGACATCTATTCTGTTCAGAATCCATCTATATATCGTATGTTCCTAAGGGTTAGGATTTTGGAAAGGCAGTTTGATTCTATTCAATATCAACACATTTCCAGAAACTTAAATACATTAACTGATTCATTAGCAAATTATGTGTTAGATAGACATTTGCAACATTTATAAAAGAAAATCATTTCATCAATATTTGCATCAGGATCATATAACTTAACCAAAATAAAGCTCCGAAAATCAAAAATATATATAACTGTTTAGAGTTTTTTACATAGTGTTCTATGTCCAAGACAAAATCGGTCATATGACTCAAAAACTCAAAAATACAAGGAGGCACCCTAGACTAATGGTGCTGGTGATAACAAGTCACTGCCTGTGTGATCATACGTAAGAGCCTAGTCCATCGGCTCGGCACGCCAGTGGTATGACGTTGTAATCTCAGAGGTAACTCGTCGGTCCTCACATCCTGAATACCAAGGGTGAGACCCTCAATCTGATCCTGCAATACTGCAAGGGTCTCGGCTATGTCCAGATCATGAAGGACAACCCTCCCTACAGCCTCTCTTGCTGGAACGGTAGCTGCTACTCTCGAGCGCATTGTTGGTTGCACTGGTCTGATATCTGCACAAACACATGAGTTTTGATTATTCTTGATAACATTTAAAAAGTACAAGAACATTATAAAAACAATGAACAGAGACATGGTCAAATATTTTTATCTATGACACCCCACTGCTCGCCAACTGGCAGCACTAAATCTGGGTCATCTTGGAAATCCATCTCGGCATATGGATACTTGGCATAAACCATCTACTGATGGTTGAACCACTCAAAGAAGGCATCAAAGAATGAAATCTTCGACTAACTAGAATGTCTTGCCATGAGATGGACCCATCTCTGCATCCGTGGTTCTGCAGGCACTGGCACTCCGAGTGAAATGTACTGTGGCTGCATCAGTGGGATGTTTTCCAAGGCAAAAGCAGTCAGAATAGAACCATAACCAAAGTTCTTAGATACTTCATTCTTCACCTTGGTAAGCTGTTATTTTAGCACCAGAAGTACTGCATCACACCAGTTGAATACCTTTGGTTCAAGGCATTCCAAGGCATACTGCATATAGGACTTGTTGGCTAAGTGAAGAGCCATGCTACCAGCCAATCTAGCAAAGGTGAATAAGATAATCCTCAAGAACTGGTCAGTGACATCTCGAATACTGATCTTGCCATCCCTGCTCGGTTGAGATCCATCTCTACAGTATCGACGAATATAATCCCTCACGGATTCGCCCCCATGGGCGGACCCTGATAATGAGAGAGGGGTGCCACACCTCAATAAACTAGTCAAAAAGTAGATATCCTCAATAGTCAAAGGGATGGATTTGCCTCTAATCTGTAACACTTGGTTGGTAGGATCCCATGCATCAAGGAAATATTGCAACAAGTTGATTTGTTTCCTCATGCTAGATATGCGGAAGAACTTGAGCAAGCCACAGTTCCGCAATGCAGTTACCATACCCAGATCATGTAAGTCAACCATATCCTCTTCCTCATGCTCGCATATACGCCATGTAATGACCATCTTGTTGCGATGAATCTCTGAAAAACAAATAAGAGAATAATTAGGATCTTGATTTGGCAAAAAAAAGGTAAAATTTCCATGAAAAATCAGTGCAAAAACTTTCCTCCTTTCACCCATCGCACTGGTGGGATGCATACTAACTGGCGAACGGCCAGCCTAGTATGCATCGCACCTTTGTATACTAGGTGTGATGGGGAGAGAACGAATTGTTCAAAACCCAGAGGCCCATAAAAGCAGGAAAGCATGCTCAGAATCAAGAAAGGAAAGAATGCAATTGAAGAGCTCAGATTTAGCTCCTACTTGGTCCAGACGGTGCCAAAAATCATCCACAGAATCTCCCAGAATCAGCTGATGAAAATCGAGGGGGAAAAGCACCTCCAAAGCTCCAACAATCCCAAATTTGAATGAAATGGTAAAATGAGGGGTAAAAACTACTTAAGTTACTTTTCACGTAATTCAAGTATGGTATTACTTTTTAAACTCATTTTTCAAACATGTGTTCTCATTTCTAACCAGTTTGATGGAGCAATTGAATAGGTAGTACGACCGTCAAGAGAACATAGTGTTAACGGTGAATCGAACATCTCTGACCATTATCATGAGCAGTTTTACGCGAAGTTCAAGCTCGTTAAAAAATAAACCTAACAATGAGCACAAGTTCCACCAAAGTTTAAACTCATTAAAAAATGAACCCACCTTTGGTAAATAACCATTACGATCACATAATTATCAGCTTTTGAGCCTTGGTCATGTTCTTACCATCACCTCCACTCTTTTTTAGCCGATCATACGTCTCCATTTGACTTTTTACCCCTCTTGAGGAACAACTACGACAAGTGATTCTATTAGCCACTTTCTTTACACTCTCATGATTGAAAAGTTCCAAACCTTACTTGGAACCAGCTGCTATTTGAAAATATCATTCGTTCCTCCAAAAACAAATGAGTCTCCTTTAAGCTCTTTTCATCTGACTCGTAAAATATGAAAAGATTGTCAAGTAATTGGCCTCTCTAGCTCGTTAAAGTGATCGGAAGTGCCATCCCTCCTCTAGATTTTAATCTTTTTGGACCTGAGGGATCATTACACAAAAAGATCGAGTACTTGTCTTTTTCGGCTTGTTAAAACTATCGAAAAGTCCTCCCTTTCATATTATTTTATAATTTTCAGACCTAAGGGATTATATTACAAAAAAGGATTACAGGAGTTTCCTTTCTGTCTCTTTTCAGAATCTCTAAAATTGAAAAGGACCGAGTTATCTTTGTTGTTAAACTCGTTAAAACAATAGCGACAAACTTGTCCATGCAGACAAGAGCAAGTTTCATTGTCGCTAGGTTCGCTAAAATATAGCGACGGGTTTGCCCGAAGGGAAAATTATAGAACAAGCATATGTTATCTTCCTCAAGCTTGACAAAAATAAAGAGGTACTGGTCAGCAATGACTAGGGAAAAATTGGGAAGAAAACTTGAAGA